>OX365945.1:22802500-22987500 GCA_947247005.1 Spisula solida
AAATGAGTTAATGAGAAATGTCACAGGATATGACGTCTAGCTTAATCTTCTTAGTACAGGATGGTAAAACTGCAAACGGAACCTTTTTTAAGATGTGATACAAGTTATACTAGGATTTCCTATATACCAAGGTGATTGCTGAGTTAGCTATTTGTATTTGTACCTTTCATACTGTGCTGTTCTGTTGTGCTGCCTTCGTGTCCGTTTTGTTATTATATTTTAACCCTGCGATGAATAAGTTGTTAATGTATAAAAAACGATGTCATGCAGTATGCTTTAGTTTTCATTTCTGAACAAAGATCATTATAATAGATATCCAGACAACTCTCTTTGTCAAACATTCCGTCTTATTGGCAGCAAAAGGTTTTGGAAGTTCAAACTTAATGGTGTACAAATAGATAATTACCGTTCATTGACTGTTAATCGAATGTTTTCAAGAAATCTAATTTATTCTTGGGAAACTATTTTCTTGTAAATTGGTGTCTTTTCCAGAGGCTGGCATGTTCCGTAATATAGAAAGAGGATTGCTCACAAAGGGCCATTCCAGAAGTGACATGTGGATATTTAGAATTTCAATATAGCTTTACCATTGTAGAACTAGGCTTTTATTCACCAACAGTTTAAGACAAAATCCTGGACATAAGACTTTCATTTTGCACATTACATATGCTTATAATATAATGGCATGCCTTTTATTTTAATATAAAATGTATCCCAAAGTGAGGAAGTGGATTGTTAGGGTATTGTTTCCGGATTCTATGTATCACACGACTGTCTCTTCCCTCAAATCCGGTGGTCAGTGGCCAATCCAGGAGGAAACACACCGAATGTCCACGCACTTATGACTGTCTCGGTCAAACACAAACACGCAACTTTAATTTAGTTCAGAAAAGCAGAAAGAAATAACAATATGACCAAATATTTGGACAACATTTGCATTAACTTGGTTAACGGTTTCTCATTTGCAGGCGTAATGTGCGACTTCAAACTGTATGTGAAGTTGTTGGGATGTCTTGGACTCAATGGTCCAATAATGCAATATGTTCTTACAGTAGTTACAAAACCTCAGTCGTTAGATACTTTCATTAACTGACACTCGTGCTTTAAACGTTTCCCCTTTCTCCGTTCAGCTGTAAGCGCTTTTATTAGATTGTAAGAACTTAGTCCAATTATTGGTTAATTTATCTTATTTAGCTTTTTTGTGAAAGTTTACGCTTGCTTTTCAGTCATAAATTGTACAATTCTCTTGAAACCTACGATTGTTAACGCCGAGGAACGAAAGCAGACTGACTCTAAGGCGCTTATATATGATGCATATAGTTTACACCCTCCCACACGTTTTAAATTCCCAAAACCATTTTAACGTTACATCCCAAGTATCTTCTAAAATTCTATGTAACGCCATTGGCACATTTAGAATTTTCAAAAGTACATGTATATAGAGAATACTAGGTTAGTGCCTTATATTACTTGAATTTATTGGGTGAGTTGGAGAAAGTTTATTCAGCGAGCCTTTGCACACCTCAAGTACCGGTATTCTAAACTTGCCCTTGCTTTAAAAACTGTGCTCTTCATTGCTGGAAGCATTGTTGGTATTCTTGATAAATGTTCTCAGTGTCGTTTTTTCCTATAACTACATGGCCTGACTGACATGACATAATTATATTGTATGTGTGTCATTCTCACTTATCTAGCGCTGTATTGTTCATGATGGTAATTCACTGTATTATACAACGTTGCATCATAGTGCAAGCTCTAATGTCAATGCCTATATGAACACAATACGGACGGTATGCGAATCCAACATCACTGTGCATATAGAACCGCGGACCAGAATAAAATTAAGGAACTTTAACTTATTTTAAGTCGTACAAGATATTGTGATAAAAACTGTTTCGTTTAATTATTGGTTATTTGACATGTTTCAACAGCACCAGACATTATTATTGAGCAAACAGCAAGTGATGATATTAATACACATGTACAATACTGACAAACTGCAAGTCGATTCTATGATGACTACGAGATAGTCGCTGTCGTGTGTAAGATGCGTATTCTACATAGGAACACTACGAACGTCGAAGTCAATTATCACTTTAGAAACCCCTAGAGTTATTCTGGGACCAAAGCGTCATAGAAAATGCGTCAAGATTACGCTATTGGGATAGTAATGCTATAACAGCGTATCGATCGTACGGGAAGAATCGGCTTCGACCAGACTTTTCAATTCGGTATATATAAAATATTTATGGACGAGTAGCATTAACTTATTCGTGGATAACAATACATCGCTGTGGCTGTACAGCGGCCGGGAAACATCAGAGCTACTATTGTTATAGGTACGCCTTACACGCGATTCGGAAAGCTTAACAAAAAATAGAGGAAAGAGAGAAAGCTGAATCATACATTGCCACTTTAACCGAAATGTTCGATTTATTCATTTTTATAACACGAAATTTTGTCTGAATCCATTTGTTTCTGTGTGTTATATACTATTCCAGACAAATAAAGTAAGGTGATAAGGTTACTTCGGCTTTTACATAGCTAGATAGTTTATTCCGAAAATAAGGCAATTTGCCCACGATTTCACATGAATAAGACATATAGATAATTATCATTATTTAACACTCCTTATGTTGTTATCTTGGGTTGGCTACCTCGATATTTTGTAGCTATATAAATATTACATATGTTGTAGACTGCATATAAGACGTGCTCCAGGAAAACCGGGCTTAATGACAAAATCATGAAAATAGACACGACTTCTAAAAATTATATATTATTGTGTTCAGTTCGCCCTTTCTCATAACACTACATTGTCTAGCACAACATGACATGACAAAAACAAAGATAATAATACTACATAACGTAGGACAAGCTGTATCGACGTATGCTTTGGTCATTTTAACATAGTTTATCTTACTTAATATACTCGATTTTGTGTCTAAATTCTATGTAGCTTTTACTACCGAGTGATAATAATGTCCGCCATGGTGCTACAGGTTCGATCCCCGGCTGTGACATACCTAAGTCGCTCAATGGTACTGTTTTAGCTCTGTTGTTTGATTAAAATGGTACTGTTTAACCTCTGTTGCTTGACTAAATTGGTACTGTTTAACCTCTGTTGCTTGACTAAATTGGTACTGTTTAACCTCTGTTGCTTGACTAAATTGGTACTGTTTAACCTCTGTCGCTTGACTAAATTGGTACTGTTTAACCTCTGTCGCTTGGCTAAAATAGTACTGTTTTAGCTCTGTTACTTGGAGTTTAGCATATATAGGAGGTTATACCCAGGATAGCTGTTCGGCGCGATGTGAGGACACTGTGACTGAGATGGATAAATTGTCCATAAAACAAAATACATTTGTCCTACATTATATCATTTGAATTAAGACAACAAAGGACATTCCCGGTTGTTATGTAGTCTCACAGCAGAGTGAAAGGGCTCGTTTCAACGTTAGCAACATGACTGTAGTTACATAAATACAGAAAATGCCACTAACTAGTTCAGTTATTGTCAATGTTCAGCTCTTCGTAGTATATTTAATCTATAAACAAACATTGATGTTTGTATAACCCGTGGATGCTCCTGGCATTGTCTATCGACCTGGGTTGTTAGCAAATAGGGTATACAGCGTCTCCAAACCAGTTAGAACGGACTAACAATCATGGCCACGTTAATGTACAACTATTAGTTGGTAATAAATACCAAACTGATGTATATTACATTATGGTTGATATTTATTTTTACATCCCAATAATACATTTCTATCAAATCAGACACACGTTTATTCCGTTTCTGATGTTAATGGCGAGAGACCATTAATGTGTCACGTGATTTGGGTGATAGTTCTATATATAATCGTGGATATGATAGTACGCAATTATCAGTGCCAATATATGAAAGTATAAACATCCTGGCCATAGTATCAGAGTAAACAAGACCAAGGTTGTAAAAGGCCACCTTGTTACATTCTATCACAGTTACTATTAGCATTAGACGGTCCGTGAGAAAGGTATAATAACAAATTGAACAGAGAAGACACGTTTATCAGCAACACCAGAGCACACAAGACACAAACAGATAACACACATATTACGATTACAAGTCACAGGGACCGACAGATATAGGTGCCACTCAAATTCACTTTGGGTGGGTATTCGTCACGTTATTTGTATTTAAAACATTATAAAAATTCTAATGTAGCAGTACAGATTATAGAAAAACCCTCAAATTCGACTATTTTCGATTGCTCAAAGTGATCATTATACATCTCCCTAAATTAATGCGCAACATGTTCACCGTTACAAACTGCTTTGCAATGCTAGTATCTTCTTTCGTCCCAAATTAATTCGTACTATTATGTTTCGCCTTAAATTCCTTTACAACAGTATTATCTGTTCTAATCTATTTTGCATTATTGTCATTATATATGGCTTCTCTAATCTGAGCAAATACAAGTCTCGTTTACAATGAACTCAATAACGAATCATGTATCATTCATAATATGCAATTAACATTGTACGATATTAATTAATACGGGTAATCACAGAGTTCTCTAACCAGTGTTTTATCCATTACGTTCTATCGATTATTGCCCTTCACGCATGTCGCAGTATTTGATTTGCAAACAAATCGCATCGTTTAATGTTTCACTCAGACAATTCAGATACCTTGGTCGTCATACAGCTATAATTAGAAACATGTATTATTCATCAATGTCAAACGGGATGCTATGAAATCAAACGTGTCTTAGAGTTCCTGTGTGTCGTACACAAATAATGAGCACCAAACACGACACTCCTTCCCCAACCCCTTTTCGTTTTCGTTTTGTTATTTTTACGATGGGTTTGTTCGCTACCTCCTTGAATTGTTCAGTTTTATCACTACTTAGTAGATCGTTAAAACGCCTTATTGTCGTTTTATGTGTTTTTTTGTTTTGTGTGGTAATATACATATGTCAGGATGAACGCGATACAACCCAATACAACAGAACCGGTATACGTACCGAATCGAGTTACTCAGACTTCGCATCTTAGCCATATCGTTGCAGAACATTAGCACTATGCTATTTTGTTTAAAATGATTAAGTACGAATACTTAAGCATTAAGTTGATAAAACATATGGACACAGCATTATCTAATAGTGCAACAAATGACAAATTCAGTCAGACATGTGACTGGGTTTTTGGAAAGTTTACTTGCATAATCAGTATGTAATAAAAATATTATCATATCCGTTCCATTTTTGAATGCTTTCTGGTAATTTGTGTGAACGTTGACCATGCCATTTTTCATGAAATCCGAAATCTTTGAAATTACGTCCACTCGAAATGTTGTTTTTTTCACCAAAACCACGGAATTTTTGTCCCATTGAAATTTAATGATTTTTTAGTAGTATATTTCTCTGACTATGATATTATTGAACTTGCTATCATGGTACAATGATGAGAAATATGTAAAAACTTGATCCATATATTTTGCGTGAACTATTACATTTAAAATACGATAATCCATTAATTAGAACTAATTGGTTATCGAGCTACGTATCGAATAATGGTCATGTATAGTATACCATTTGTAGCAGTTATCGTAGAAGGTAGTTAATGCTTGGATACACGTAAGAGCACTAAACATAACTTCTTTGGTGAGTTTTAAGTTGTTGTAAACAGACTGATAGACTACTGAATATAGGGTTCAGTAAAACATCGTTATCTCGAGCAGTGATCGGGACAGGTAAAATGCTCGACGTAAACCGGGTGCTCGCAATAATGATGCTCGTCATAAAGGTGTATAACAATAAACAGTATAGAGCAAAACTTCGCCGGGACTTAGGAATTTGCTCGACATAGGCCGGGTGCTCGAAATATCGATGCTCGACATAACGAAGTTTTACTGTATATGTGTACCTTTATTGGAGGGTCTTGTTTCTACTAAATATACCTTTATTAGATTTAGTCTTATTCTACCGTGAATGTGCAGTCAAGCGATCCTAAACTTCTGCACAGTCTTAGTATTATTCTACATGTATACCATTACATGTACTTCTTTTTAGAGTCTTATTCGGAGTGATGCTTCCTAAGGTAACTTCTTTAAAGAGATTCATTTCACTTTATCTAACGTATATTCTTTGAAGAGTCTTTTTTAACCTAACGTATCTTCTTTCAATGACCTTATTGTAACTAGCGTAACTTCTTTGAAGAGTCTTATTTCACTTAACCTAACTTTCTTCTTTGAATAGTTCTTACTCGATTCTATTAAACGTATCTTCTTTGAAGAGCCATAATCTACCAAACGTATCTTCTTTGAAGAGCCATATTCTACCAAACGTATCTTCTTTGAAGATCTATATTCTACCTAACGTAACTTCATTAAGAGTCGTTTTCTTCCAAACGTGTCTTCTTTGAAGAGTCTTTACTCTACTGAGCATTCCCACCGACTAGAGTTTTACTTGACGACCGTACGTACACTCTCAGAAGAGTCTTGGTAGCAAAATAATGGAAACAGGTCAAGTGTAACACCATGTTAATTAATAATCAACGTTAGTATGTATATATCTTATATACATAATACCCTACTGACTTCGTTATGAGGCTGAGTCACGAGGTATCGCCCGTGTAGATTTTGACTCTGTGATAATATATATTCTGACTAGGTCAAACGGTCACATTATAATGCAATGCGATCATTTGACATTTAAAGTTAAAATATCATTGTTTGAAATAATGTTTTAAGTTGTTTTAAACAAGTAAGACATTGTTTTCGGTCTAACCCAAGAAACACCTATCGCATCAAGTTTAAGATAGATATACGAGGGGTGTTCGGAAAGTTTCGGGATAATTTAGTGCCCTTATATTTTTATTTTATGGTATTTTTCAATGAAATTTTCTACTATTATAGCTACATGGTTCATCTATTTGTTAGATATATGCATACAAATATTCTTCAATAAAGAGGTATAAAATGTTAAATCTTCAATTGACGTAAGTTGTCACATAACTATGCTTATAAGGTAGAATCCAATTTTGCTTGGTACCTGGTATTTTTATGAGGACATACTATTTATATATAGTATTTTACTACACGTGTTTTTTCTTTAATTAAGTAATAACATATTTGACGCCTGCTTATCACCACGCATTGAGCACGTTTTTGATACAACACTTAGTTTAATATTGACATAATATTACGTAAATACATTTTTATAGATGATATAACATGCTATTTTGATATTTTAGATGATATAACATGCTATTTTGATATTTTAGATGATATAACATGCTATTTTGATATTTTAGATGATATAACATGCTATTTTGATATTTTAGATGATATAACATGCTATTTTGATATTTTAGATGATATAACATGCTATTTTTGATATTTAATTGAATGAAATAGTAAAGTACGAGTCTCTAGCGTGTATTTTATCAACTTTATTTCAACGAGTCACAAATTATTTCATGCTAAATGCATGAGGGTTCTTCTCTGTGTTGCTTGATTGTATGCAATCATGAATTCCATTAAAGATTAGATAATAGCTTTGTCCATAAATAGCAACGAATATGATCATGACGAACCTCGACGTATCGACTTACGGTTAAAGTAGGACTCGAGTACTAGTATGCAGCTTGAAAGAATATCTGCGTTGACCTCGTTGCACTAATAATTACGTAAATAGAGGATAACACATAGTGTCTTTTCATATTACATTTATTGAATACAATTTATAAAATATCAGCCTCTGTAGAGAATTTTATAAATTTTAATGCACGGGTTTAATAAATTCATGGTGGAAAGTCACAAATATAAAACAATGATCACGTGTTAGCTTGTTATTAAATTTACACGTTCTTTAACTTTTATCAACCCGACGTCAAACATGTGATAATGAATACCAAATAATACGGCAAATTTTCCTGATCTCGATCTGCGTTTTACAAAGGGAATACAGACTGGTTTTACCAAACATATGGTGACGACAATAACATTGCACAGCAAGTAACGTCATTCATCCTCGTTACTTTCAGTGTTTCCGGCTGGTTTATTACCAACATCAGATGCACTCATTTTTATCACCGACAACACGTGTCATATAATGCCTTTAGCTACGCAAAGAGGGTGTGGTCATGATACATTCGTGCCAAACTGTGATGTTGATTGATTACATCATTCCGAATCACCCTAGTCGTAACCGTTTATCATGTTTCCCCATGTAGAGATGATGAAGACGGTTCAAATGAGTTAGCTGGCGGAAGTAAATACCAGTAAACGATTTGTCATTTACTCCAACATATTCTGTATTAAATGTACAATTCTGGTCCATGTAGCAAACTTTTAGCTATATTGTTAGAGCAATATACCCTCGGTATGCCTACACACATCAGTTGGGGACATAGTTGGTACCTGAGCCTACCGTCCACAAGCTAGATTAAACGTTTCCGTACATTCTAGACTAGTTGGTATTTGAACCCGTAGTGTGAGGTACCGATGCCTTAAATTCGTCCACCATGATCATTCATTCCCGGATACTTATAACCTAAGCTAAACTAAATGTGTTTCTTTATAAAAAGGTGACCTCAATAATAAAAGATGCATAAGTTACTATATAGGTGTATAAGCGTACTAAGTGTTGTAAAACAGAATCAAATGTCGAATTTATCTGACTGATTTCCCTGAAGTATTTTTGATTACTCTCAGTCTGTCCCTCTGGTCAGATCACGCTGTACCTGCACTGGTAGAGGATGCACCTGCGCCCTTGTGGCTGCAACACAATTATGTAATTTGAAAGTGCCTTTGAACGTGCGTTTGCATGAAAAGGGCGCTATATAAATCTGGTATATTTATTATTTATTTTTTACTGAAACTAGTTCATTCAGCTTTTTGACAGCTTGGAATTGGGCTGTTTAGCTTCTCGTTCTGTTATGTGTTGGGCATTGTGCCGTGTAATTGTGGTGTGTTATGTTTTTATGTTTTCTGTGCTCGGCTGGTTATGTTGAGTGCTGCCATCCCTGATCGACTTTATATTATGAAGTCACGATGTTGACCGAGGAAAAAGATTGTGAATAGAAGAGAATCTCGACTGGTACCCGTTCGAATAATGATAATTTGCTATAGTTAATATCGGTACGAGGAACCAGTCTATCCTATCTGGGGTATGCTTTCATCATTCATAAGAAGAAACATGTTGAGCTCTCATTACGAACCATAATGTTGAATAACACAGCGTATGAATTATGCATCGAGCACTTGTTTATGTAAAATAATCATGATTAATTAGTGGTGATCAATGTATAGTTGTAACAATGGCATACTTGATGATACACAAAGACAAATTGTTTACAATATTAATCGTTATATATTAGTGTTACAACATACCGAAGCATAACAATTTATAGACTTGTTCTACTAGAAAACATATGGTTTACGGCCGACCGGTTATACTTCCCTTACATCATTTACGAATATGTATCCGATTTCTTATATTGTAGGTATCTAGACAATAATTATTGCTCAATTATCAATATAATATATACAATCTAGTAATTATGGCTAACATTAGGTAGGGTGTGTTAATTTAGTATTGCACTGAGTCGGTGTACAGTTTATGACGAAACACATATATACAGGGTGTTCAAAAAGAAAGTATACAGTTTCAGTGTATATTTATAAAATCTCTTCATTCTGCTATCGTATTTTTGGTCACAGAAAAAACTTACATCTTTCGTCTATACATGTGCAAATTTTCGTTGCGATAGCAGAATGTGAGGATTTGATAAATGGACACTGAAACTGTATACCTTCTTTTTGGACACCCTGTACCCGGGATAAAGGCATACTATCGTAACCACAGAATCGCAAGTGTGTAATAAAACATATTTCACCGCACGCGTTCCTTAGTTTAATTAACAATTCCATTCATGTGATACAACGTGCTAACACTTACTTTTAGCGATCAAACCAATAACAATAATTGCTTTGATTGTTAAGTTTCTCTTTTTACTCTTGAGTATGCACTATAAAATCCAGACGTAATAATTTCTAATAAAATTATGTCAAATTGCCATTGCTTAAGGTAATATGATACAATTACAAGTAGGTTGGGCAAGTCTTTTTCGAATAGCTTTTTTCCGCTCAAAGTACAATTTGTTAGATACATTTAGAATACCATAATGATGTACTACAAACTATCTCACACTGGAAGTGTCTGTACGACTTATATAAGTGTCATACACGTGTGTATAAAATGTTATGATGAGCTAGTTTCATACCCTACAGTATTGTTAATTACAATCATACATATGCTCCTTGACAAGATACCTATAATGTATAATTTCATGTGACATAATAAATAAATGTATTATTATACCTTAGGCCTACGTTTTTCTATAAGTATCATTACCCCCCCCCCCCCCCCACAAACACACACACACAGAGAAACAGATATTATGACTTTTAAAGACAGTTCCAACCTATTTGCTTTTTGCAATATTGTAAATTGATTGGTTTTTCTTACTACAAAGCAAATCAACAAATTTATGGACAACGGAAAGGATATATTTATATAATAGTTTTTTAAGTTCATTGTACAAAGAACGACATAATAGAAAATGATATTCAGTTTCAACAACACTTTTAAATTGCAGCATTTTTGTCAATATAGAATAATCTTCCAGTTTCAACTTACCAGTCTTAATCTGGTAAAATATTGTAGTAAAACCCATCTTTGTCCAGCATCATGCATGTGACGTCACACAAAACAAGATAAACTGTTCTTTTAGTCATTTTACTGGTTGATAGAATTAGCAACTTGATAGATGCTTAATGACATATAGTTTGTCGTTTCAAATGAGCTTGATATAAATTAGTAATACATAAATGAAGTGGTTATTCACACGTTAACTCGCAAATCGATCGGACGCCATCAAACCAACATTTCTGATCGTTTCGTTTCATTTGTAGGTCTAGTCTAATAGATTTGACCTTCTACTCATTATCGTTGTCGTCCATTGGGCTTTTAAGCATTTGCATCGGAAACAATTGACATTTCGTAGTTGTATTCAATGTCTTTTCATACCCATTTCCCTGGTGCCTCGTAATTACTAACATAAACAGCAATATACATGAATATTATCGAACCCTAGCTTACTGTATTCGTTGCTTATGGATGTTATCATTCGGGGAAAACTGTCGATAACTCATCGCGCGTTCAGTACGATCTATTGATGCTATTGTTAATAGTGCGGAGAAAGTACTGTTATTATATTCACTATGAATATTGTAGTGAGACTTGCTTTCGTAAATGAGTGCTTTACTATATGTATATGGAATACAATACAATATCATACTTTATTGGCATTCGTCGACCCGGATGTCTGCGTCAAAATGTCCTGATTTTGACATCAGAATGACCCAGATGTCCAAAAATCGGCTCAGATCGTCTAATCATCTGGTATCTTTAACAAAGATATTTGTACATGTACTTAAAACTGGTTTACACCTACCCTTAACAAGATAAGAAAACTATTGCCCATCCCTAGCCATGATTTTGGGATGGGTATATAAAATGGACTACTTTGCTTCTTCGGAAAGGTGCTAAACTGCACATTGTTTAGCTGTATCATTACATTGTCTTATCATTTATTCCTGACTCAAACCTTGAAATTGTAGGTTGGTGAACTGTCTTCGGTGTGTCACCTTAAAATGAGTTAATGAAAAGTTCGTTGCGACGATCCATGACAACGTACAGGAGCCAGTTACGTTTCATTTAATATTTGCTGGTTGCTAATTCATAATTAGGTCAAAAGTCCATGAGGCACCAATTGACCCTCTCTCCTAGTGAGTTTTGGACATTGTATTTTTCTGAAAGCCTAGTGTCCGTAGAGTAATTTCCTGAAATCTGGCCGTTGGGGCGTTAAGATTTGGCACATGGGCTTCAAGTGGTTACAGCGTATGTTGAAAGCGGTAAAACTTCCACAATATATCCAATGGTTCTAATTGTTGGATCTGACGAAGGTCTTTTGTTTGTGCCTTCATTTCGTTTTACTAGAACATTTGTAATTGATAATGTATTCAATATCAGTTATTGAAGACGGGTTCAAAAAGTCTTAAAACATACGGTCAATATTGTATATCGGTTTGTTATTTCGATGGAATGAATCTGAAGTCAATGAAACCAGAAAACGCTGTCAGTTGTGTTTTGTAAGCTTGTTGATAGCTTACAGTACCCGCCACCATTAGCGCTACCACAGGATAACGATGAGTGGCAATGTAGGAATGCTAGAGAATTATATGCTCATTAATGAAACTAGAGAGCTTCAGACTTTAAATGATATGTGAATATTGGTGAGAATCCAGAGCAATTATGTGCACTAATGACGAAGTACAATGCACCCGTCTAAATGTCATTTAACACGTATAAATAAAAAAATATGGTATCCGTATATTAAATTGTGGAATTGTGGCTAATTGCCAGCTATGATGATGATATTTTTTTAAAATGTCGTAAACCAAACAGTGTCAGTACTCATATTACGTAGTGTGGAGACTCGGGCACTGATCTCGCAATAGGTCGATACGATAGACTTATCAGACGCAAATATGATACATTTATATGGTTTTCTATCGACCCGCAATTGTCAAAATTGATCCGCCATTATTGTCTGCAATCATTAGGGTTTACATCGGATATGTCTGACTATACAGCGACTCCAATATTTCGCCATGGTATACATTGTGTGTTTTTTGCTGAATGTCAATGACATTGTGATCTAATATAGTAATAATGTTTCACTCAGATTGTTTGACCGATTTAATCAAACGTATGTGTTGGGTTGTTGAGTTGTTGGTTTTTTGGTTTGGTTTTTGCTTGCTTTGTCGCTTGCTTGCTGTGATTGACTGATTGATTGATTGGTTGATTTCGTGATTGATTGCTTGCTTGGTTGTTTGCTTGATTGATTGATTGATTGATTGATTGATTGATTGATTGATTGATTGATTGATTGATTGATTGATTGATTGATGGATGGATGGATGGATTGATGGATTGATGGATGGATTGATTGATTGATTGATTGATTGATTGATTGATTGATTGATTGATTGATTGATTGATTGATTGATTGATTGATTGATTGATTGATTGATTGATAGTCGAGTATGAATTTGATAAAAGTTAAATAACTTTGCATGGTGCGCTTTTTCAAAGTGACCATTTATCATAAAAGGGCAAATAATCAGTCCAGATCGACTCTAAATGATCCACAATAAAGACAAACAGAAGCCGTATCTCGACTTTTATCCGGTCTTAAATGAATAACGGCACGTTTTGGTAGCAGCAAACTTGATCTGATTTAGTTTTGCTTCAATCATATTTGTATGATTGGCAGTAAACGTGTATTACATGCTTGTTCATTTGACAAATAACACATGCTACGTACATTATGTGTGCAAAGTTCTATGAAAGAGCGATTTATGTTCGTTTTACGCTTTGTGCACGTAAATATCATTTGTCATTAACGTTTTTACATATGTGTGTATTTCATATTTGTAATACATGTTTGGGTAATTTACATTTTGTACGTGTTTGTATCATTTATATTTTGTACATGTTTGTGTGGTTAACATTTAATTTTTTGTACACTTTGTGAAGTTTATATTTCGTATTTGTACGTGTGTAAGTTACATTGTGTGCATGTTTGTGTAATTTATTATGTACTATATTTGAGTAATTGGTATATAAAGGGATAGTAAGCTATCAACCTGTGATATGTATTTATGTAACTTGTTCATTTACATGTTGAACGTGTTTGCGTAATATGACATTAGCAAGTGCTACACATCTGCAGTACAATGCAAGTTCAATTCCCTGGAAGGCAAAGGAACCAATAAATAGTTAGGTAAAAAAACGACTGACCTGAGTGATTGAGGTATTACTCTTTATATGTTACCGTATGCACGCCCTTATAACACCATTTCTGGGTTCGTCTTATAGTTAGTGTCGCCTTGTTTTGGGGGTATATACGGTACGGCAATGCAATGATTTTAGTGATGGTTTCATTTTAAAGGGACTGCCTCACATATTGGTATATTGCAAAAATAAAATGGCTTTCTATTACACCAATACTTGGTTAGGTTGGAAAAAATTTAGCCCAATCTCTGAGGCAGCACCTTTAACAATTAATTGTTTGTCCTTAGGTTTTTACTTGGAAATGTATTTTAAGGAGACAAGCTGTCTCTTGCGAGTGTATTTAACCTTTATTCGTAGTTTATTTGTGTTGCATATGAAGGTCATCTTCGAACTTCTTGACACTATGACATACATTCCATATATAGATGTAGAGGTGTTATCCTAACCGACATTCTATAATTCATTTTGTCAGTGATAGCACTTATGTTTCCGTACGAACCGGTTTTCGTGTGCACGGCTCTTTTCTGGCTTTTAGACTGGACCAATGATTCGCCCTTAATGCGTTCCGAAATTACATTACATTCGCCACGTCATCATTGCAAATTGTGACTTCCACAATAAAAACAAATTAGGAGAAGCGATAGTGTCTAGTTCGTTCCTGAATCGTAGGAGTGTGGCTGTTATTGTTGAATTTTCAAAACAGAAAAATCGATTCATCAGGCGTAACAGCGTGTAGCTGCACAGACTGGTTTACTGTCATATAGAATATAGGGGAAATTATAAGATCAGTCTAGCAATGAATACAATACACCCAAAATAACACGAATAGTGTACAAAATACAAATATAACACACATTTGTTTGGTAGTTTAGTGCCTTACAATTTCCACGAGATACGATCGAGTTTCTGGTTGTGCAATGCCATCGCACACGGTGTCACTTGGGATTTGGATAATTTATATGAGCATATTGGAACGATGCTTACAATTCAGGACAGATGCGCGATACAATTCCCATGTAAATGCATGACGGGAAAGAAATAAATCGAATTTAATTTAACTTAATGTAAAACGTTCTGAGAAACATATATTTTCGCACAACAAATGTATTACTGTATGTGTTATTTATTATAGGATATAGAATATTCAGAAATAACTCGGCGTTCTTATTGCAAACCTGTCAACGTAAAGTATCATACATGCCAGATGTCAACAAAATATCACCCTTCCACCTAAACTAGTAGACATTTAAAGCTAACTGAATCGTATCTAAAATGTTTAAAGCCGCCAATTCTAAAGTCCTGTTTTATCAAAGCACTTACGGAATTATTAACTAACGTTCAGATTTAAATTATTTTTAATGCTTTAACGCCTACACGTGGTCGTAAAAGGTTGTTCAATATTTATTATTACTCAGTCAACGAATCCCTACCAACGCCTAGGACGTAAGTTTAAAAGAATAATTCATAATTCAAATCACGGTGAACGTAAGTTTACAAATTTTGTAAGTGCTGTGATAAAACCGTACCCAGATAGTTTCTAGTTTGGTTTGGAGTCACGTTTAAGTCTTAAGAGTTTAAAATTGATTCAGTACTTATTTGTTACCCAACATTATTAACTCATGCTATTCCATGATCAAATAACTAATTTTTCGCAAGTGTCAGATTATGTCCATAGTGGCCACATCATTTTGGGCGCACTAATTTCACCCAAGTTGTCATGGAAAAACATGGTTCCAAGTCCGTGTGTGTGCTTCAATCAAGCATGGTATAGACAGAGTTAGCGGGTGGGGCTTTATTTCTGTAGATTCCGGTGTTTTAGGTTTTTTTTTTTTTTTAGATAAGTGGATGCTGAAGGCTGGAAGCTTTTACGTTGACTGTAAAAACTTGGAACCATTTTTAAAACTTTTAAATATATTACAAATCTTGGATCACTATTTTGGTAACTTTCAAATATATTTATATCGTTGTATTATATAAATGTTAAAATGTCATTGAATAGAAACATTTTAACCATTGATGATTGATGCTGAGAACATATTTATATCACACAGCAATTTTGTAATGTGATAGAACATTTTTTAAGAATTTTAAGATACTTTATGTCACCATACCAGCCATTTTTTTCTCTAATTGTATTATAAGAATTGTACATAATAGTGATAACAGCACTCATGCATTCTCGACTTCTCACATGATAAACCGATTCTAGTTAAGTAGTTTTCACGCTAAGTAGTTATTACGGCCAACCGCCTGTGGAATAATCAAACGGTCATGAATTGTATTAATAATACACGTACGTTGCTAGTCATCGCTTTATAATAGAAGCATTAAATCGTTTGTCGATAATATGTTTGAAACTCAAGCATATTTGTTACTTTGTTCATCTACTCCTTGACTACTTGTTTATATTTTATGGCAAAAAAGTCTGCGTACCCTAACCTCTATAAAATGCTACAGTCAGATTGTTTTATTGTTGGACAAAACACCTGTCGGATAAATGAGTAACAAACCTCTCACTTTCAAACACATATAGGAAAATATATTTTACGTTTCTGAGCATTCCTATTTAACAATATTATATGTTTCAATATAAAATAAATTGTCCTCAACGATGAAATGTTACTTTTGGTACGGAATACACGAAAACTATTAAAGCATGTCGTCAGAACTTTTTTCATTTTTTTTTGTATAAATGCTCACTATATAATATACGAGGGGTGTCTCAAAAGTTCAATTCCTATGTTTCATTTCTCTAAATGTCACACGGACCACTTTCAGTTTTATAACAAAAACAAAATACATTGTTATCATTAACATGGCTATGAACTGTGTTAAACTTGTTTTGTGAGCAACGAAACAAAATATTTTCTTGACCAATGACTTTAAATGTAAATAGTATCGTGAAGGGTTATATAAACTTATGTCATGTTTTTGTTATAATTTTATAATTATGGCCTTAATTACTGTATGTTTTCCCCTGACTGCTAACAAGCTTTTCCTGAAGTATATTCAAGCATAAACTTTTTGAGACAGCCCTCACTTTGATTAAGATCATTCAGCCGTCTATCAGGATGGGTGTTTTATGAATAGAACAATCATAATTAAGCATAATTCATTGTGTATTCACATGGGTTGTATCCTAGTAATTTACTGACACGTCATCAATTAATTAGACTATAAACGCATACGCTGTTTGAAGAATACGCGTTGGTGCCATAATTATGATGACAATAATTAGTACCGTTTGATGTGCTTCCCAGACTATTTGTAATATTGTTTAACAGAACTGTGCTGTAATAGCTCTGATGGTGCAATACTGTAGTCACCCCCCTATCGAAGAAGACGGGGTATACGGTTTTGCTTATGTCGTCGGTCCGCAAACCATCAATAACTCGGCTTTGTCCAGGATCAAATATACAAGCTTTACATGGAGGTTGGTCTTGAACAGTATACTACCCTTATTGCTTTTGATGTCAGTTGATCAAAGGTCAAGGTCAATGTGACGTTTTACATGAATGAATAGACAAATGGTTTTCATCAAAGGATTATAATTTGATTGAGCTATAATTGGACAATAGATTACATTTGTACTATAAACACGCTGTCACAAATGTGTTTCATAATTTAGTTTACATTATTTAGTCCATATTAGCGGTGTCGTTGTGGTGAAACCTGTGTAATTGAAAAGACCATACATTTTTTTCAGTGATAAACAAAGTCTCGTCGAAACAACACCCAAAGAACACAATTTGAATATATAAACTAGCCTGTATTCGCCATCTTGATTGACCACCGGAGTCACCCATTTAAACAGTTTATGCCAGACCCAAACTACTGTTACATTTTGAACGGGTACCAGACTAAATTAAAATGCAACTTGTTCGTGAACATCCACATGTAGCTACAGGTACATGAACTTGCATACGGTCGATTCGCAACCTCTAGCAATACTGCCATGCGTGCTTATACTAGTTTCAAACTCTCGACCACGTGGCCGAATCACGTGCTATGATTTTAAGTTGTTTTATTGTCCAATTTCGCTCGATTTTTGTAACTTGTTAAGCGGTTAAAGACATGCTTCAAGTGATTCAGATGATCTGTTGACATTTTTAAAAAGGATTCTCCGTAACCATTCATTTTAGCGTTCATGTGGGTAATTTATACGCTGTGGATTCCAAGAAAGGATTTTGAGTCAATATCTCATCTTGATTCTAGTTATTTGTTCCTGATTGAACCAGGCTGTGTCTGACAACTCTTGACAGTTGTAAGGTGGTCTGACTTTTGAGTAAAAGTACTACAGCGCCTTCAAAACTAAGCTTGCTAGGTGACTCACTGAAACACTGTTTGTTAAAAACTGTCCCAATTTATATTGTGATATGTCATATTGGCCAAAGTTTCAATCTAATGTGTTTAGATATGTGTTTGTGACAAATAAAGTAATACTTTATATCTCATTTTTCAGTGTCGGACGCTGTTGACCACGTGATGTCTTACAAGGCTTGAGGTGAAGGCCGTGTGTGGGCCAAATCATCATCTTAATACTTGGTATGTAGTCGACATATTTTCCTACTTATACCTTATAAACCAAGACATATTTACATTTTTTTCAATTTTGTCGACCATCTTGAATACATCAATATACTCAGTGATGACAAGGCTGTGTCATTTTGGGCTTGTTAAAGAATCATTTTATGTAAAATCCTTTGGTACATACTCATAAATTGGGTAAGCCACTTGTTGGGTATTTGTCATACTAACTACTGTTGAACTAGACAAACCAGAATCTCATGAGAGACAAATATTATGATGTATTACCTACTTATTTTTCAACACCCTTCAGTCTGTATATCATTGTGCGTGGGCTTCTTATAACATAGAATCTTATACATGGTTCATTCTTATAACGGAATCACTATATTTGAATTTCCGACAACGACTTCACTCCAATATTTTATATCCCCTTTCTTGAACAGCATTCTCTTTCCAACACCATTGTCCAGCCTTCCGTAATAAAATATGCTAACATAATTATAAAACAGAGACCAAAAAGTATGACCCTCTGATATACACGTATGAGCAGTCACGAAATGTATGTATCCAGCAGTACTGTGTTACTAGAACAGTTTCGCGCATTTTAAGTTAGCGGCTGTCGCGACAAGCATTCTTCCGCGAACGTTTACAGCCGCGAAAATTCACATCAAACAAATCCGCGTGTGTCCAGTAAGAGGTTGCCTATAGCAAGGTAACTATTTTACAAGATGTACGTAAACCAGCAATGAACCTTTATAAAAATAAGAAAATAAGCGTACGTAATAAAAATATTTGCATGTATACATGTAATAAATTTAGTTAATCGTTTGGACCATGAACTGTAGATAATCTGGTGTGTTCAGTCCCAGGATTTGGCACGTTAGTGTTTCAATGACTTGTACAATGTATTCCTTCCAATCGTGGAGAGGTTGTCGGTTCTAGTGATAAGCAAGTTAAAGGTTTTATAATTATATTTGTCCAGGAAAACTTGTTACATAAACAGGTTGAAAATTGCTGGGAAAAAATGTACGGCTGAAACAAGCAATAGATATCGAATTCACTCTTATAGTCCCATATTTTAGTCAGATACGATCAAACTTTGTCATTTTTGTCTGACACACTAGATTACCATATACATCTAAAGATACGCTTGTTTAAACAAGTTTGATAACAATAGATCGCAGACGATGTACATCGTTTTAAGACCTGCCAAAATACTTGCAGAAACTTTTCCAAGCACGCATTTGCTCAATAATGCTCAACAGAACACGAAATTCCGTATGCATTTTAGAATAGCATCGCTTTCTCGGCTATCGATCCTGAATGGAATTCAAATCGCATTGATCGACAGGTTGGAAGCAGACGCTATATGTACTAGCATCAATAAGCGGCAACGGAAACTTAAAATCAGCAACAGCGCTACTCGCAATGGCATTAATCGTCGCTCATTGATCGTTGTTCAATAGTTCAATTTATGATATCTTGAATCATATGAACGCTGCACTGCATTCCCTTACATTAAGCGCTGGAATCATCATCGCGGTGATGTTCGTCTTTTGCCCTGCATTGGACAAAAACAACCGCAAAATGTTTGCATAATCGTACACATTTTAGTACGAATGCAATTTCGTTATCGTCTGCGTTTGAGGCCGAAGTTCTGTAGTTTTATCTAATAAATACAGCATTATAGTCGCTTTTCCGTATAACCAACTGACCGAATGCAGACATTTTACATGACACGAGAATCGATACGATAGAAGACGCTACATTCGGAATTGTTTTGTTTTTATAGATGATTCATCGTACCGTCGTGCTCTGCTTCTGTAACATATTAGAAACGCTATAATCTTTGATAAGCATGACCCACTTCAGCCTTTATCTCATAACAATATGGAGGTCATCTTGAAGATTTATTAAGTCCACGTGTTTTGTGAATGTACGTGGACATAGGGTAAAGTACGGAGAATTTGACGTGATCCTGACCTTATGCATGACTATAGTGCAATGCTCGAGCATATATTACACCTCGAGCGAATGCAACCGGGATTATCATGGGTAGACCCCGTACACCGGATATAGCCCCTTACATCACACGAAAACGAAAGTAAAAGTGGATAGCGCTTTTGGACGACGGTAAGTTTTTAATCATTATTCTGTAAATATTTAAGTGATGGACTTGAAGTGGACAAATTTAAGCAACGGAATTATAATAATAACGACTTTATTTATTGTGGATTACATATTTGACAGCAATATCAATTTTCAATATGGTCCACTAATGTTTATTTCAAAGCTCCCATATGGTTATTTCCTATGATCTTTCCTTATTTCTTGACAAGCAGCACCGAAAAGTATCAGTGTTGAAGGACAATGCAGAAAAACGTTCATTTTCCTTTTATTACAGCTAAATTATGCGTTTCCCAGGACTCTTTTTAGATTTAAGCTTTTACCTGTCATGTACTATATGTGTACCTATGTTTAAAACCTCATAAGTAAACACCAACTAACAAGCATGCAATTGAAGAAAAACTACACTGTCTTGTGTACGGTATCTAGCCTTTCACTGTACGGTATCTAGTGTTTTTTCATCTAACCACTGTATGTGGTTAAGTGGGATGTACGGTATCTAGTAATTATATTATTTTGGCTTTTTTGAATGAATTCATGTATGTTTTGTATTCAAATAGTGTTAATATATCAATTATTTGTCACAAATAGTACGTATTGATAATAAAACACGGTTGTCTGTGACAGTGACAACGTCTATTAGCTTTGGGCCGCCTATACATTGTCATATAACACGAAATTATATGTACATTTGTGTTTGTATGTATACAGATACATGTATATAGAAAAATAACAAACTACGAAAGGAGTAACTAATATTCCATAATTCAATTACAAAACCATTGCATTTCACACTTTAGGTTACAACAATCGTTGTCATAACGTTTTTTATACCCATAAAGAGCCTTGTATTAAATTATGGAGTTTTTATTACTGTTTTTTAACCTATACGTTCTAGGGACGAACATCATTCTTTTCTTGTATATCATGGCTTCTAATAGGACCTACATATGAGGGCCATTGGTACAATATTCAGGCCTCATGATCAGAATTATATGACCATATTGTCTATTTGTAACGAGTAGTCGTTTAACATGTCCACACATAAATTATTGGTTGAATCTGCTTCACTAACCAAAACTTTACAAATTACAATACAAAATTCAACTCCAAACTGACCTCAAAGTTTTTTTTAAATCTTTGCAAAACCCTAACATTTAATTATGAATCTATTAAACAACAGAACGCAGACAATAATATGATACGCTTTGAAAGTTTTGAAAAAAAAGGAGATATCATTATCGTGAAGGAGAAAACATAGATAACATAAAAATCAAACGAAGTAAAGAATTAATTTAGATCGGGATCGAAATAACATATTTAAGAATGTTAAATTACTTGTTTGTACGGCTTAAACTGAATGTGATGCTTTGGATATTTAGCTATTATTCAATTAACATCAGTGGTCAAAATAATGCACAATAAATCAACTTCAACAGTTATTATTCATCGGCGAAGATAGCGATTTTGCACATCTGTCATCAGTGGGTACGAATGTTAAGCGGTCAAAATCACGATTTTAAGTTTGTAATTGTTTGGGTAAATAATGCAATAAAAATGGTGTACATGAACGTTTTATGGCAAAAACGTTTAGCAAAAGTCGTGATATACAAACTGATGGGAAAATCGCATATTTCGTACCAAATAAAAATATCACTGCACAATTTAGCAAGAACTATATTTTGGCAATGTTACGTCATTGAATCATTTGTTTTCACATCATTTAGATACTTTTGAGTCAAAATAAGGAAACTAACCCCCGTACAGGATAGCTAACCCCGTTACTGCATATAACTAGATACCGTACATTAAAATTGTTATTATGGCTAGATACCGTACACAAGAAAACGTTGTTTTTCTTCAATTGCATGTTTGTTAGTTGGTTTTTACTAATGAGGGTTTAAACATAGTTGAAGAACATGACAGATAAAAGATTAAATCTAAACAGAGTCCTGAAAACGCATAATTTAGCTGTAATAAAAGGAAAATGTACGTTTTTTGCATTGTCCTTCAATAGTGATACTTTTCGGTGCTGCTTGTCAAGAAATAAGGAAAGATCAGAGGAAATGACCACATTGGGGCTTTGAAATAAACATCCAGCTGCTTAAATTTGTTCACTTCAAGTGGATCACATAAATATTTACAGCATAATGATTAAAAATTTACCGTCGTCCAAATACGCTATCCACTTTTACTGTCGTTTTCGTGTGATGTAGGGTGCTATATCCGGTGAACGGTGACTACCCGTGATTAGAAATATAGACACTATATCAGCTGTTAAAATCTGCTAATAGAAGGTCAAGAATCGAATCAAATTATCCGTGCTATATTCATGTCAACTTTTTATAATAACTTGGAACATTGTTGGAGCTTTAATATGTAATTATTAAGTGACCCTAGTACACACCCGACATAAATCCAACAACGCATCAAAATATAGAACAACATGTTATGCTTTTGTTAAAATAGTGACTGTACCCTTTGGTTATTAGGATAGAGAGAAAACCCCAGGCAGACACCCGACTAAGACCCATAATCAGCGTCCCTTACTTACTGCATACCATTTGATGGGTTTGGTACTTAATAATAACATACATTATTTAAACCCTGTAGGATATGTTATAATAGGCGAATGTTCAATTTGCAGAATTATATTCACTTGGTACTAATTGCACTCATAAAAACATAATTTTAGTTCAAGTTATAAATTGCACCAGACTATGTTATGCCTTTTACGTACACGCAAAAGTTATTATTGCTTATTTCCCATGAAAGTATCTTCTTATAGTTTCGTCTATGCACATATATCTGACAGGCACATTGTGATCAATGGCTGGCTTGTCTTGTACAAATGTATACCCATATGATTTGGCAGTTGGATTTCAGACCTATTTGTACCTAGAATAATTACCTTTGGTATCGATCGCTAGTTCCTTCGTTCATTCACTCAATCATTCTTTTATGCAAACTCTCCCAAAGGATGTCAACGGTCAATACATGTTATCTTATGTCTCCAATATACATCTAGTACATACATGTATTGACCAGTACTAGTAACTAGATCTGGTTCCGGTGGCTTGTTTTTTTTACCTAAAATGTCGACATTATATGACGGTACAATTTGCTATATATTTCAGATCTGTGGTGGCGTTTACCGGGGGTGGGGGATAGGTATTTATAACCGGGGAAGGGCATAGGTTTCAGAGCCGAAACATAAGCGTATGAAAACACGTTCACGATGCCAAAAAGGTACATTGCATTTCCGAGTTGTTTTCTTTCTTCCAAAAATGCGATAATTCTATATGTTTTAAAGCTGTATAGGCAATGTGCTTCTATGTTCTTTTACGATTTGACATTGAATATACAGCCTTATCAATACTTTTTACTTGTTGTAGCATTTACGTGTTGTTCCAAGCTTGCTGCTGGTTTGGCATATATTGATATTTTCGTCTCAAATTGGCTCTTTGTGCGGACGCAATCTAAACGCGGTTTAAAGGAATGTTCCTTTTGCACGAGTTGACTCATACGCTATATACGAGTACAATGTATATCTGAATTGCGTTCAGGGAAGCTAGTTAATATTTTACGTTAAACAATCACGATATTTGTCGCTTTCACCCTTCGCTGAACGCTCTGTTTGGCAAAAACAATTTGTAAAACCCTACCTTTTCCGTTCTCAGTTCGAAATATGTACAGATGCATGGGTTTTGATATTTACACGTCAGCGTATGCCTCTGTCAGCCATTTGGTACGATATGCCAATTTAGGCGCACCACCTCGGGATATGGTTAGTCAAACTTTTAGTTCTTAATAGGCATTTTACGCTCATTGATTAAACGAAATTCGCTATAATAGAGCATTCATAATCTTACAACATAACTAAAGGAGTTGAATGGAGACTGAATTTCTATTAAGCAGACAAGACAAGAGTTGTTCTTTCCTACTACATGTAGTATGTGAAATTGACACCACTCTAGCAAATGGGCACAACCATTATTGCCGTACATGTGTTTTCTGTCCAAAATTATCTGAGCTAATAAAAATCGACATTTGGAACGATGTCATACGAATGAACCAGATTTCATGGCCCACAAACGCACATTTTCTCAACGTATTTGCATAACAGATTAGAAAAAGGAGACAGAAACGAAGCTATAAGTACTCATGCTCTTCATACATTTAAATAATTCGTGTGTTCCCATCACGGTTTTACAACTTGTTTAGCTCATTTCCATCCAATGCGCGGAAAGATGACCTAGTCGTTTTTCTGGAATCAATTATACGCTAGCTTTGTACTTTTATGCTTGCTAACATCTCCGTATGAGGACGATATGCGAGTAGTCGTATCCTTTGCCACGGAACACTAAAATTTAGTATTTATTCTGAATACTACATTTTAGTGGTTGAAGATATAGTATGGATTATTTAAGAAATGAAATATGAAAAACATGTAGTATACCGGCTGTTATACAATGGTTTGGGGTTCTGACGCACAGGAATTAACTACGAAGGCCGTGGGCCTGTGTAATTAATAACAAGAGTCAGAACGACAAACTATTGTTAAACAAAAGGCACACTGCGGCTTTTGAATATTTTATTTCAATTCTAACATGATTTAAAGGCGCAACTTTATCTTCAGCCAGTGTTACTTTGCGAGCGTATGTTGTTTATTTTACTTGTTTGCCTGCATGACGTCATAAATGGAATACCTGCACGCCATTTCCATCGGTATATCAAACGTTATACGCTGCTATTCTTGTCCATTGTCTATATAGGCAAATTCGTTGGTCATGTTAGAATTTCTTTTTTATGTATTTATTTATTGTACCATATTTGTATATAGCATTTTTGCATGTATTTTACATGTAACACGTAACAAGTGCTGTACAATCACGATTAAGGTGACACGAGCGCATTTTATCTAACAATCGGATTTTCTCCTTAATATGACAGAAAAATCATCTGTAGCGACATAACGAAATTATAATAATGATATGTCACCAGGCTCGTTTTCGAGATACACGATTTCCAAATGACCCATCACTGTCTTTTGTTCATTCCATCTAATCCTAGCATATATGACAACGTATTCGTTGTAAGATTATTTTACATTAAACCACTTTTAAACAAGACATGATATTTTATGTGTCCAATGGTCTTTCCTATTGACATTAGCAACGAGTCCGGCTGATTGGTGAACAAATACAGTATTTGTACATTATAAATAGTTACCCCACCCACTTGTAAAAACCGTGTGGTTTTCAAATGAACGTAAAAATATCTAACAATCGAAAATAATTTAAAATTTCATAAAAGTTGAGAATCATACAAAACACCAGTTTAGTAAAATAAGAATTTTATGTCACCAGCCTTTTTGTGAGCTATTCACAAAAAGTACTGATTTTGAATGAATTTGCATACATTAACCTAATTTGCATATTCGAATGAAATAGAATTTTATGAAAGTATTTCAAAGTGAAGCTACTTAATATAACTAAATCACGAATTACATATTTTATATAAGCAGATGCATTTGAAGAAGTGTAGTGACTTATTGTACACTCATATACTTTACAATTGTGCCGTTCCCCACCCATTTGTTATAAATGCACAAAATAAAAAAATGTTTAAAAATATCAATTGTGTGCACTATTATTATGTTTATTGTCATTAATCAAGATTTATCACATAAAATAGGCTCTGGGAGTTTAATAAACCCATTACATAAAAGTCATAATACACACGTGTAATAAACATGCAAATGAGGGATATACAAGGGCGAGTCACTTTATTCATGTATTCATACACGTTGTCAAAAAAGTAAAAGAATATATTTTTAGAATAGAATAAATTTTATATCCGATTATGAGCACTCTATGGCATGTTATAATCACACAATAACAGATGTACAAGAACTTAAGAGTTATAACTGTAAGTAAACATGACGGTAGGTCCGTTAAATGTGGGTACGAATAAGATCGGGACGAAATGTACATACCAAATATCTGTCATCTACACAAACACACGGCTCTGGATGTTGATTTCATTGTATAAATCCGTTAATTTTGAGTATTAAAGACGATTTTCCTTGCTTACCAAGTACTTGCATCGTGTACAATCAGTTATTTTCGGCTATTCAGACGAATCGCGAATAAATTCACGCGGAAAACCTAGTTACTTCCCCTGTCCTTGGTTGTTACTAAAACCCGGAACGGAACAGAACAGAATACGTTGTGTTGCTGTGGTCCTAGATTTAATTATTTATTTTGTTAAGCGTAGTTTTATATCTGCAGGATTTTAGATACCCTAAAAATATTATTTTCAAAGGCAGAAAAATTAACATATTGGTGTATACATTGTTGCACTATTTTCTTAGCTCTTTCAATGAACCGCTTTACTCCTATGGAGTTTATTTGCTAAAGGGGACGTGTGTGCATTCTTGACAAACTTTTACTGTGTATTTAGTTTATGTGATAAAAAGAATCTTACATTCGTGTCATTCCATATTAAATTTATTAAACTCGTTGAATAAAAGTGATAAAATGCTCGGCAGAGCCTCGCATTTTATCATTTTATCCAACTCGTTTAATAAATTCAATATAGAAAGACACTCATGTAAGATCCTCTATTTATATGCGATCATTGGAACTCAATTCCGGGTTTGTTCTTACTTAATACAATCTTAAAATTGCGCGCATGCGCACAATTAGGTAGCTCGGCCATCCTTAAGACATAATTAAAACGATATGCAATGGATACAAGCATGCAAGTAAAAATGATATCGGTAAAACATATATTTGTGTAATGTTATTACTTTAATGTGAAATTGTGAACAAGAAGTCAGGAAAGGAAATTATATCAAATCTCGTGAGTTAACGATTTCAAACCGTGAACCATGAATCAAGAACTCAAAAAAAACATGTAATTCGCCATCACATTGGTATGATTTTTAAAAATAACATTCAATGCGGAAATCATCTTAAGTTATTCTGTTATTACGGGTTAACATTACTTGTTTTTGAATCAGTTTAATTATCATAGTGTGGGAATATAGAAGTATCCTCGTTATTATGAACTCTACAAACTCCGTCTTATTCACTTTAAACCCAATTTAACAGCAGATCAATACACCGTTGAAGGGGTGTTTCAATATTTTACTTTTGATGTCGTTCTGTGAATAAAATGGAACAGTAAAACTTAATCCTCTGTAAATCATGCACTTTTGATTACAGCCTGATACTTACTCACCTATATAAGTTAGGAACAATGTACACAAAATACCTTTGAAATTCTCTCTTTAAACAGATCAGCCGAACAGTAAACATTTGGTTTCAAGATTCAAGCTTCTTGGAGATAAAAAATGTAAACACATTAAAATCGAATTCACCATCAAGTAACATTATGGTCACTGTTAGGAATGAACACCCCAAAACAGCAATGAACTATTCTCTAAATATACAACGTCTCTTTATTTAGTAAAAATCTGCTCTATTTTCAATTTAGTCTGTAGTCTGGTGCCAAAGTCCTTTATGAGAATGCATGTATACTTACCCACGAAACGGCCGCTTTTGGAGTAAAAATGACAACAAAACCATCTGAATTTCATTGTTAACCTACAAGCTAACTCGAAGATGGTCGAGAAATTCCAATATTATAATAGAAAGAGGAATGTCTTAAACTATGAGCAGGAATTTTGTCGATATATTTCGAGTAGTTACTAACCCGCTAGGAGACAGCTTCCCTCATTTGATATTGTAATTTACGGGGAGGGGTGAGGGGGGATGGTAATGTTTATTGTATCGGTGTTACAGGATTTAATTCGATGAATATATAGATACTTTACTTCCAGAAATGGATGGAGTTGCGTTTAACACAATCAATTAAGGATACTCGTTTGTTGTTTAAAATATTTGTGTAGTTTGATAAAGTCACTAATTGGTATAATGTTTATCGGGACGCTAGTACTAGTTACGTACAATCACTACTTTTGTACACCGGACACGTTAAACAACCAATGAGTCTATTCGGAGAGTGCTCTAGATATCGCACCCGAATTACTGGTATCAAACAACGTTTCCGTCTCTCTTCTTGCTATGCCGGAGGTCCTGTGCCAATTAGGCTTGGACAATACCGGATGACCATGCTTTTACGACCGTCTCAGTTGAGCGCAAACGAACAACAGTGATTAGTTTAACTCGATCACAAAAATAAACACACGACAAAGCTATCCATTACACACATTTTAACTATAGAAGGTTTCTTTTAGTTTGTCAAATCCCCAAAAATGACCCCACAAAGTTGCTAAGAATTCTCTCTAGCGAACATTTACTATCAAGAATGTTATAATGAAACACCGCTAAGTATTTCTTTACGCTAAACATATGAAATTAAAAAAAATCGCTAACCTTTTGACCCGCTTAAGTTTCAATCTATACAGTACATTTATGCCATGTAGGTAGAATTGTATTATGTCGTAATGACAAATGCGCTCAGTCACTTTCGTCTATTACCTAACAATAATTTTGTGAAACATTGTCAGATTATGTATCATGTGATGGCGGCATTTGGTAAACCGAACCAACATGTAATTTACCAACTACTCTCTGCCAGAGACAAAATGCCGCCTATATTCGATTTTAATGTTTAATGAGAATTCTTCTCAAAGCTGAAAACTATGCCATGCAAACATGTATGGGTTGTTTACTATATAAAAACTACATTGTAAATGTTTGAAGTATTGAATAATAATCCTAAAGATGTGTTTGATGATAACGATATGTTTGGTGGTAATGATGATCATAGGATACTTATTGAACGCCGCAACTCCCTTATGTGGCGGTTTTATCATAATGTATGTTGGCTACATCAGTATATGTGACCGTTGTATCATTATATGCGTTGGCTTCATCAATATATGTGACCGTTGTATCATTAAATGCGTTGCCTACATCAATAAATGTGACCGTTTTATTATTATTTGCGTTGGCTTCATCAATATTTGTGACCGTTGTATCATTACATGCGTAGCCACCACGCCAACAAACATAATGATACAACCGACACATGAGGCAGTTGTGACTTCCATAAATACTAATAATGAAGTTTATGATGACGATGACAGATGTACTGATAATAATGTTCACGTCTTTAAGGTGGAACCAGTGGATTAAAATATATCAGAATCTACATTGTTTATACAAATTTGGTATCATTATATATGTATATATACATATCTTGTAATCCACTGGTTCCACCTTAATATTAAGGCGACATTATAATGAACTTAGTAGAACTTACGATGCTTTAGTTGGGGTAAATGCCTTTCCTCAATAAGTGTTCGTTTATAAACGACACAGAAGTATCCTTACTAGTACTAACTTACCCTTCAACAATCAACCAACAACTTCTTCGCACAAAAAATCTTTGGGAGGGTATGATCTGCTGAGACCGTGAATTGGTCTCCGGATTGTTGGATTACAAATCTGGTGCGCTAAACACTGGATAACTGCCACAAACAATAATAATAATAAAGACTTTATAGAGAACATTATTTTAGACCTGCAGTCCAATAGGACAACGAAGGGTTACCCAAGCCGAAATTCGTCGGATCGGGATGGTTCGGTATGTCTTTGTGATGTTCTTGAACCTCAATAGCAACGCTCAATCCATTTTATTGGTACATGATCCCGAAATGGTTCTTGAAACAAGCAAAATGTTCGCATAGCATCAGGGCTTAGTGGGCGGCATGTCTAAGGCAATACAGTTAGACAATTTCCCAATTTTTCCTGTGAACCACGTTAAGAGTAAAACTAATGGTTTAATAATGTATTTTTCAGAGGAGCAAAGGGAGGCGCTATGGGTGATGTGGAAGAACAAGAGGAATTTAAACCATTCCGGCCTTTTACGCTCGATTCTCTCTTTAACATCGAAAGGAGAATCGCTGAAGAAAAGGCGGCCAAGGTTGGACATTTATATTTTATGTTACATGTTTTTTCTTCTTCTATTTTGTATGGAGTCCTGTTTACCGCCTTCTAGCTGTAAAAATAGTTTTGCTTCCAGCTCAAATCATTCGGACATTCTCGTTCAAATCTAGAATACCTGATACACATTGACCTACATAATTAATGATTCGCGTGACCTACTACGTCTTGGAATACAGAAGAGACAAAACTATTAATTAATACTTTGAATAAATCTGGGTCGATTGAAAACTAGTTAATATAAGATTCATTTTTATTCTAATTTTAGCATACATTTGTTACTCACCGTTGGGGATTATGCGATTATTGGTGACGTATCTGTTCTATTAAAATACTCAATTATTTGATTATTCAAACTAGGTATTCGATGATATGTTTTGATATGTCGATAGTACCTACATAACAAATACATGTATGCATTATCGCGAACTACATTGAAGTCACAAATTCCAAAAATGAATTGTTGACCAGACTAAGCGAAAACCAAAGAGTCATTTATATCGTATATATGCTAAAATTCGATCAGTCCGGTCAATAAAGTTTCTGGTTTCTAATTGGACGAGAATCTCCAACATTAGTTCCTGTATTATATTTGCATTTGTATAATACATGTATAGTTAATTTTGTACGAAAGAAATAAATTACTAAATTCGTTTAATAACTGAAATGATTACCTGCATGTTATTAATGAAGTTATTAGACTCTTTATTAAATTCTAATATATTGTTTTGTTTACGCTAAACTAGTTTAATTAACTTAGGCGATATTATGGGATCGTTCAAATATAAATGTTAAACAAAATGTTAAACGCAATATACATTGGTCAATTTATATAGATGTGATTTCTTGTTTTCTTTTATTGCATTACATTGTGCTCTCGTTAATGTTTAAACACAATCACTTTCCAACAGGCGTAACATCTATCAGTGTTACCAAAAAGTGATTGTTTTCGAAAAATGACGATTCTTTAAAAAAAATATTGATCTAGACACAAACTACTAACAATGCCCTTGCAAGCGCTTTTACTCGGTGCTTTTCAGTTAAACTAACATCGTGTGCTTATTATATTTGAACATAGCTCTTGTGTGTGTGTTTGTAATGCTACCGAAAACGAGCTTGCTTTATCCTATCCTCTACTGCAGTTGTGTGTTTGATTTGCGAGTAAAATACAAGAAAACCTAAATGCACAACATTCAATAGCGCCACAAAGCCGGGAACTTATTATTAAGCGTTAGGTTAACTGGGTTTAAAGGCCGGGTTTCGTTTTCCTTATCATACGTATTTTTTTAACGAACGGTTTCAAAATTAATATGACTCAAAATGTTAAATCGCATTTCCAAACATTGCAAAAAGGTCTTAGTACCTGTGGAAATCATGCGAAAACTTTAATTGAGAAGGTCTGTTCTAATTATAATTGTTGAGTGTAGTAGTTGTAGCTCGTATATAATGTGGCTAGAACGCTTTACGAGATATTGTATTGGCGAACTCGGTGGACGGAATGGTCTCCATTGTTTGTGTTGCTCTTGTCCTATTTAGGTGTATTGCAGTTATGGTAATGAATATGTATATGACTGTTTATCAACACATGATGTTATGTACGATGGTTTGCTCACCTTTCCTGAAGTACTAAAGTGTGCTAGATATAGTGTATTGGCATTACAGATATTAACATGTTTGAAAGTGTTAATTAAGGGTCTTCTGTGAAAACCTGGTGTTTCGTTAAATTTCTTTTTCTTCTTCTTTATTTAGTATTAAATGTTGTAATGGTGCTTACTTCTGTACTTTATTCTGCATTACTATATTGTAAAGGGTTCTGTTTTAGGAGGAGGAAATAAAGAGGAAGCTGGTAAGACGTCACGTGACCCATTCGTCACATCACGTGACATTGGGTTTAAAATGTGTGTGTGATCAAGTTATGCAATCAAAATCCAATATTTTATTTTAACGCTGTTGCTTAGTTCGTGGTCACAATTTCAAACCCAATATCTATAAAATATAATAAATGGTTTTAGAAATGTTTCATATTTAAACGTTTACCATTTACAGGTGTAGTCTCTCTTTCCATTGTAATCATGTTTTGTACCCAGTAATTATTTTAAGTTTAAATATGTAGCAATATCAAAGCTTATATGAAACAATTTTGTAAGTTATGAAACAGTTTTTTAGTTGTTACTTTAATTTAAACACTTGCCCATTTTATAAAAAATTGTATGCTAAGGAAACAAAAACGGTATTATTGTTTCAAAGACAAATTTGAAACATATTGATATAAATGTCATGTATATCATGAATTGAATGTCATGTGTACTCTTAAATTTTATTTTCTTAATCTATCCGTTTGTTGCATTTTTATATCGGTTTCTCTCTCGAAATCCTACGTAATACGTCGAACCTATTGGCAGATGCGCAGACCCAGGAGGTTGTCATGTGCGGCTTATATTGTCGATGATTTAGATAGCCCATGCATTTGAGAACAATGAATAAGACAGAATATAAATATTTACTTATTTTAATAAATAAACCATTCAGGTAATATTCTACAGAATAATGGTTCTTCATTTAAGGGGCCAAGTAAAGACAATGGTTGTTAACATAGAAGACTCAATAAAACTGCAAACGTATCGTGAAACATTTTTGTTTTAATTCAATTTCTTTACTGACAATATAATTAATAAAGCGTCATAATTATGGTGACAGTTTTATATTAACTTACATGTTAATGCATACACAAAATGTATAGTTTATTGTATATTTTGTGATAATAGTCATGGTCATGGGATGTTCATTCGATGTGCATTTTTTGAAATCATGTAATATGCATTATCATTATTGCATGCTAATACGACATCATCCAGAACTAAAACTGTCTTGTTGATGTATGTGCAGTTACACATTATTTTATCGATGTTATAATTTCGTCTATTTTTGCGGTAAATAATATGTACAATGTATGTATATTTATGTGACATCCAAGTATGTTTCTCAGTTACTTCCCTTTCCCTTATATTTTACAGTATTTTCAAGAGGATATTTGTTGATTTTGACGCAAGATAGAATTTTATTTCACCAAGTGATCAGAGAAAATCATTTATTTCACGTGTGAAAAAATTTGATCTTGCACCAAAAAATCAACACATTTTCTGTTTATTATATGTTTCAATTTCTCTTAAAATGGTATCGTAATTGGCTTGAAAAAATTGCGATGAAATTAGAATGACAGAATGAGGTGACAATATGACGGCATTATGACGTCAGTTTTAAAGCCCGGCGCCGTTGGCGTTACTTTTCTTTTTCTGTATGGTACTGGAACTAGCTTCTTATTTTCACTGATAAATCTCTATAAGCCTTTGATAACATATACTAATTGGTTATCTTCCCTTTGAGAGCCGAAACAAAGGAAGCACCTATTTTCTTAAATATTATGTTGATGAGCTACATAACATAAGTACTAGGGTTGGTAGGCATACTAATTTCCTTTATCTGGTTTTGAAATAACACTGCTACAGAATGTTACGAACTATACATATGAGTTTGCTTTATTAATTCAATGACCTCCACTTTTGTCTTGCAAAACGAGCCTTTGCACAATTCTTGCGTGCTGCAAACAACCAAATTGCTGCTTCTCTTTATATATGAGTCTCTTGCAACACATAAATAATCAAACCAAATAATGATTGTTGGCACTCTACAAGCTAGCATTGTTTTTAATGGAGAGAACGAGTCGAATATTATCGACTACAAAAAATATGTTATGCAAATTACACGTTGCCTTGTCGAGCTGTGGTATGCGCAGGCTGAATCTCGTGCAAAATGCATTGTTATACGTCACTGCTTTTCACGTTCTTTATGGACTGCATCACGTGAGCTTTGAAGTCAATTAATTGTTGTTTGATGACCAAATAACTTACCCTGCAAAATATATCAATTATAAATGAAGGTTTAATATTGAATACATTTGTACAGTTACAATGATAACATTCATACTTGCTTACATGTTTATTGAAATTAAGTCGTTGTTTGTAAATGCTGATCGCTAGTAAACAAGTGACTGACATGCATTTGTAATTAAAATTTGATTAACTGCTGAGATGCTAGTAGCGAACAAAGACAAACTATGTATTTTTAAATGTAGAAATATTAACAAATATTTTACTGATATTTTTCTATTGTCTGGTTCCCATCTATAAACCTTATTTCCAATGGCTGTTTCCCGTGTTTCAGGCTGCAGAGGAGGCCGCCGCAGATTCTGACGAGGACAATGAACCCGCCCATTCAGATGAACCATTAAAACCAAATCCAAAATTGGCAGTAGGCAAAAAGCTGCCTCCGAAGTTGGAAGACTATTTTCTTCCCGAACATGTTGGTCGCCCTCTTGAGGATATTGATGAATTTTATCAAAACAAAAAAGTATGTAGTCTCTTCTCTTCACTAACACAATAGCTTTACACCATTTGAAACATATTTGAAATAAAAATCAGCTTAGTTAGATCACAAGAATTTGAAATTCTATCCATAAAATCACTCAGCACATTTATTATACTGAAACTTTCAAAGGATGGCAATGCCTTCCCTCCTCCAAAATGGAATCCCGTAGCCCGTGCTATAATGGATATTACATGATTGTCTTTTCATATTGAATTTATTAAACGAGTTGAATAAAATAATAAAATGCGAGGCTCTGCCGAGCATTGTATCTATTTTATTCAACGAGTTTGATAAATCCAATGAGGAAAATCACAAATGTAATGTTCTTTTTATCATATGTTAGCCATTTCTGGCCGAAACATAAAAATAGCAACTTATTTTCACTATAATAAACGCGCAACTTTGACGACGTCGCCTATGCTTTAAGTGACGTCACGTCAAAGCTTTATTACACTAGGTTATAGTTAGAACATATAAAGTAAATTTTAATGATTAAAAAGGGCGGAGCGAGCGAAGCGAAGCGAGACCTTTTTAGTCATTAAAATTTACTTAATATGTTCTAACTAACTTAGAATATAACATTCTGCATTCTGATTGGCCAATAGAAATTAGCGCCAACGCAAGACGTCAGGTCTGTTAAGAGAAAATTTTAATGATTAAATTTTCATTTAACCGCGAAAATGCGGCGTTTTCATTGGCTCATAATGTAGGTTATATTCTAATGTATTATCAAAAATAAATAATGGCTTTATTACGCTACCGCGACGTCAAACATATGATAAAACAAAATAAATTATACAAGCGATCAAGTTAGCTAATTCGAAAAAGAGTATTTATAGTGATCTTGAATGGATCGACTGCTTTGATATTTTATGGATAGAATTTCAAATCCCTGTGGTTTGAGGATACATAGAGGATCTTACATGAGTGTCTTTCTATATTGAATTTATTAAACGAGTTGGATATAATGATAAAATGCGAGGCTCTGCCGAGCATTTTATCACTTTTATTCAACGAGTTTAATAAATTTAATATGGAATGACACGAATGTAAGATTCTTTTTATCACATATACTAAATACACAGTAAAAGTTTGTCAAGAATGCATACACTTCCCCTTTAGCAAATAAACTTCATAGGAGTAAAGCGGTTCATTGAAAGAGCTAAGAAAATAGTGCAACAATGTATACACCAATATGTTAATTTTTCTGCCTTTGTAAATAATATTTTTAGGGTATCTAAAATCCTGCAGATGTAAAACTACGCTTAACAAAATAAATAATTAAATCTAGGACCACATCAACACATCAACACAACGTATTCTGTTCTGTTCCGTGTTCCGTTCCGGGTTTTAGTAACAACCAAGGACAGGGGAAGTAACTAGGTTTTCCGCGTGAATTTATTCGCGATTCGTCTGAATAGCCGAAAATAACTGATTGTACACGATGCAAGTACTTGGTAAGCAAGGAAAATCGTCTTTAATACTCAAAATTAACGGAATATATACAATGAAATCACCATCCGATGCCGTGTGGTTGTGTAGATAAAAGATATTTGGTATGTACATTTTGTCCCGATCTTATTCGTACCCACGTTTAACGGACCTACCGTCATGTTTACTTACAGTTATAACTCTTAAGTTCGTGTACATCTGTTATTGTGTGATTATAACATGCCATAGAGTGCTCATAATCGGATATAAAATTTATTCTATTCCAAAAATGTATTCTTTTACTTTTTTGACAACGGGTATGAATACATGAATAAAGTGACTCGCCCTTGTATATACTTCATTTGCATGTTTATTACACGTGTGTATTATGACTTTTATGTAATGGGTTTATTAAACTCCCAGAGCCTATTTTATGTGATAATTCCTAATATATAAGTGGTAATTTGAGTATTTGCTATTAAAGTAGTGTAGAAAAACGTTGCTAAGTACAACATAGAAGACAAAGTGCAATATTTTTTCTTGTTATACACACAATCATGTAATACATACTATAAGGTATGCTTTGCGCATCAGAACACGTTTTGTTTAAATTTATTTAATCGCTAATTACATTGGCTAAAACATCCGTAATTAAAACCATAGTGATAAAATCGCAGCTGAAAATATCTCTTTGTCGCAATATTACGTGACAGAACATCAATAAATTAAAAAGTGTTTTCAACAAATCTAATACTTGGCTAGTTTTGTCACGTATTCTAACACGATCCGCGGATTAATCCATATACACATAGAGCAAACCAGGGCATGTATTATTACCGCAATAAAACATATCTATCGAATTGGCTGTTACTATTTACGCCCCGTATCACGTGACATTTTTATGAATGAATGAACGTAAACCTTTAAAGTAAAAACTTCAAAAAGTCGCGAGTTGCACGAGTATTCTGTGTAAAAGGTATGACGCATCTATTTTTAGAAACTCCAATATACTCTCGAAACTAAGTTTCATAAAAACTTCTGATAATCAATTCATTTATATTTTTCATTTCATGAAATAGATACCCTATACTCGTGTTAGGGTTAGGTTATTGTTTCAATGTTCAAAATGTGTTATTTCCTTCAGAAAATTACTAAGGTCGTTTCCATTAACAAGGGAGGTAATTGTACCAGCTAATAGGCCACTCAATTTCAGCGTGGAATTATGTTCAATGTCAAATGGGTGAAAATGGACTGCGCGCAGTTAACTACGCTCTCGTGATTAAATTTTTCCGCATCCGAACGAGTGCCCGTGTTTTATTCACCGACAAAATACACGTACAGCTTTTTATTTCTTAAATAATTCTACATATAGAGATATATTTTTAGCTGCAATTTCGCCATAATGGTTCTGATTGCGGATGAATTAGCCAATGTGATAACAAAATGATTATCATAAAAATGTGTTCAGATTGGCATAGTACAGAGCTCCGACTAGCAAGGATCCCTTCCATTCTACGTATTATATGTAAAAAGAATATCACTGACAGAAAATAACTTACGTACGAATGCATTATTATTAGAAAGAAGGTAGAGGTATCCAAGTAGGTCTAGATATGCACTTATCACTTAAATAGACCGGAAGCCATGTTGTTGATTCTATTTTGTCAGTTCATATCAAAGCAGATTAGACTTTAAGTCAGAGAATGAGTTAACGAATATTTTCAAACCATGTACTATCCATAGCCGTACATTAATCGATAACAGTTCATCATTGTTGATCCTTTTGATTTCAGACTTTTTGTGTCATCGGCAAAGACAAGAACATTTTTAGATTCAGCGCAACAAAAGGCTTCTTTTTACTCAGTCCATTCAACATCCTACGCCGAGCGGCACTGTATATATTTGTTCATCCATATCCTTTTTCTTACTAATAACGTAATGAGTGACGTAATATGAAACTCATAGTGACGTATATTGACACAGTGTGTGACGTAACATGTCATACACAGTGACGTACATTGACGGTGTAACACAACTTAACATACAAAGTGACGTATATTGACGTAATATATGACGTATTATTACATACAAAGTGACGAATATTGGCGTGATGTGTGACGCATTATGACATATGGGACTTTTAATTAAGTCATTTGTTACGCATTATGTCGTTCTTAATGACGTAAAATGGCGATATGTGTGCATAACGACGGAACAAATGACGTATTTATTAGTTCATAATATAAATTTTAATATTTGAAGGATTATTTTGTAGCTCTATACATTTCTGCAATAATTTTAAGACTTCAATGTGTAGAACTATATTTTAGATCTATAACGTCTGCATCTAGATACGTTCAAGATGTATTTTCTTTCCTGAAGAATGTAAATATTGTACTACTTGGCTATTTCGTAACTAAATCTATTATATTTTTCATAATTTTCATAATGGGACTGCTTATCTATGTAGAATGTTTAAAATCTCCCGGAATGTCGATCGTCTGGCTTACTATTCAATATTGTAACAATGGCTCATCTCTATGCCCGAATGTGTGTTTTGTAAACGTCTGTTAAATATTTATGTGAGACTCGGTCTCGTCTGAATGGTGTGCAGAAAAATACTAAACTATGCCGATGTATTCTCATTTTTCATTGAATTGGGGATCGGTGTTGCTTTCATATTATGGTTGCCTTGATCAATGTGATGTGGATCTGTGCATTGCATAGACATATTGTGTTATCATGTAGTCTATTCATTCAAGTTGTTGTATTTTTGACATTTTTTTTTTTAAATTCTAAGTCAACTTATCTGGAGCTAGATGAATGCGTTCATCAAGCATGTCGACATAACTCTCTATGGTTGTTCCTTAACTTGTTTGCACTCTGTTTAGTTTTTTAGTAATATTGACTATTGTTGTCAATTGTATATTCATGACTTTTTCGGAAACACCTGGCGGCGAAGTCACAGAGTAAGTTACAGCACAAATTGCATGGTTCCCTCACAAAATATTTCTAGATCTAATCTTATCTTCTCTTATCTTATCTTAGCATTTCTTTGCACGAGCATGTTTGGTGTCAATGTCGTTTTTATTGAAATTTAGACTCACAGTTGTTTTTGTGTTCACCTTATTAATATACATATTTACACGGTTTGTTTAAAATGTAATAAGCATTTTGATTCTAATAGTTTGATATTTTACATTTTCTTTATTGCAGTCATTTTTAATAGATTTTAAAACTTAATTCAATATTTCATTATAAGGCAATCTAAAAATAGTGGGTAATCAAATATTCTATTCTATTCTATTAAACTGCAAGATAAATACATTTTTAGCCTGAATAACAATTTAGAACATTTCGGGATATTCTCAAATAGGTCGATTGATGCTAACAATGTTATAAAATCGTTCCTTTAGGACAAGAGATCTGTATCAAACATCCTAAAGTTGATACTGGAATATTCCCATTGTTTGACACTCCACATAGTTAGTTCAAGGTAACCGCTGGTTCCCCCCTTTGTCAGGATATTAAAGTGACTTGGTTGTCTCCATTTGACCGAAATACAGTTGATCAGTAGGATTTAAAAATATTGTTAAAGAAAATAATAGAAATCTAAATGAGAGCATTCTTGTAGTGCATTATGTTGTGTATGTATCTGTGCGTTTGTTCGTTTGTCTGTTAGCCCGCTCTTTAGAATACGCAATGTCGCTGTATATTTCAATGTAGTATGATAGTATACATACATTTTGTGCAATGTCGTGAAGCAAAGCATGTTACTATAAAGTCTCCAATCAACTGGAATTCGAAATAAAAACGCTGAGATGATAAAATTATTTATATACCAGTAGTCACAATTTTTCCACTATTTTTATTTTCTTTATTTTTCACAGTATGATTTGTATTAGTTTGTTAGTCTAATGACCATTTGTTTGAATTTGTGCACCTATGATTTCCTTAACAATATTTACCTTATTTACTGGTATAGTTATGCTCACCATTATAGCAAATTGTGTATTTATGACCATAAACCACACGAAAGATGTTTCCTTTATAGCAGAGTAAGTCTATATGTTTCAGTTCCTACGTTTTATAGGACATTGTTCAGTTTAACCAGAGGGGGCAGTAGTGGATTAATGTTATGACCTTCATATACACACTGCATTGTATTACATGTATTAAGATAGTCAGCATGGGTTAAAACATAGGCATGTGCCGGAATGTTAGGATTTTTAGTGTACCAACCAGTATGTTTTTCTTTATTTTCCCTATATAAATTGGCAATTTTTTTTAAGATTTCAGGTTTTTGAGAATTTCTAACTTTCACACATGATAGTGTATATGTATATGTAACCCCTACTGGCCCGTTTGGTTATAACACTGACTTACAGTGGCAGAGTAAAGCATTTTGTCCGAACCTACGGAGGATCTCAAAGTGGATTGATATCATAAACTGATGATAACAAACCTCCTTCTAAAGTTTGGGGATCTTAGTAAGAATCGTTCTTAAGTCATTTATCAGAGACCGTTCGGCTCAAACCTCAGACTCATTAAGGATCATTTCCTAATAATGACCAGCCTATTTAATGTATGAGTAAGAGATATTTCATGTACGTTTTATTATAAGCATATTGACGTCACCATTTTTATATACAACCTTTAACTTTAGTATGTGTTAATGATCTTATTTAATATGTAATAAGTTTCAAATAATGTTATATTTACATGAATTTAAGGCATTTGTTGTTTTATATACTAAGTACAAATAAATCGATGCATTTATGAATTTATTTATGAATTATTGCAACAACTTTCATAACATGCGACATAAATGAAATGTTTAGTCAATATATTTGTAATTTCTGATTTTAGATATAGTCGTATATAGTTCTGTTCTGATGCCCAGACTTTCACCAGGTCAAAATATCATTTTAAAAAACATGTCCATAACATTTCGATAAATACCCTTACTATTTAGACCATTCAGAACACCTCGTAAAAACTATTTTTAATCGAAAAATCTTTTTTGAAGTCTTCGAGGAGTTCCTGATGTTTTCAGACCTGATTAAAATTGAACATGGAGGATATTATCCCTTGTATAATGACGGAATCTTTCCCCTCCATATTTCAGGATTGTGTTTACTGCTATTTATACCGTAGAATCTTTAGTGAAAATGACAGCGAGGGGATTCGTATTGCAACCTTTTACATATCTCCGAGACCCGTGGAATTGGCTGGATTTCGGTGTAATAGCAATAGCGTTAGTATATATATATTTACTTTTAATTCCTTAGAACATACTGGTCCCCATATTACATGCAGGCCATGTATATCACAGGTCCTAAAAAATGTCATAAATCACATATATACATGACACATATTTATAAGGTCTACAGTGAAGTATGTCTCCGTTTATACATATCCATTTCTCGTATAGATGGTATATGACACTTTCATGGACCTGTGGTGCCAAGTTCATGTATGATACTCATTAGGTAGGTAATCCACTTAGAAATAGATAAAAACTTCTAACAAATCCTACATAATTTTGTTAAATGAAACACTGATTTACTTAACTTGTCTATTTAAATTACCTTAACCATTACTTGAAGCCTATGAATATGAATGCCTATGAATGCACCGTCATTTAATTCCAAGTCTAGTGTATATTCATGTGTTAAAATGCAATAATGGTCCTCAGTGATGTTGGCATCTTCGTACATTTAGTGGGTTGGTATAAAGCATAAGCCATTGAAAAAAGCAAACTTCTTTAAAAAGAAAATATTCTTGAATTCTGTCTTAATTGTCCTGTATGTGCCATGTCACCGGTCTTTCCTTTTGCTTACCTATCATAGTTCTCACTGGAATCACTTAATCGTCAATGTACCGTATTTACTAGCTTATAACAAGACTCTAGTCGTAAGACAAACCCGGATTCGACTTATAAGCATTTTTACGTAGATTTTTTAAATGTTTTTCAATTCTGAATGTTATATAAGAAATCCCGTCAGCTAACACAAAACGAACATGATCAAAATTTAAAGCACTTTTCAAAGCATCAATTTAAAAGCAACAATGTGAATTTCATTATACTATATGATGTTGTTGTTGTTTTTCAGATATTTGACAATGGTTGTGGAAGATTTAGGCAATTTATCAGCACTGAGAACTTTCCGCGTACTGAGAGCTCTTAAAACTGTAGCTGTAGTCCCTGGTATCTTTTTTGTTTCCATAATATTACAATAACACCTCAGTAAAATACCATTTCAAATTTCTGTCTTAACTAGTTGTAAAACCGGATTTTCATGCATTAGGTTTTCTTTTAGTCTCAAAATTTTAACTCAAAATTTACATCAAATTAAAACTTTACTTCCATCGACGCTTTTAGGAACCAGACTGGAGTCTTATTGTTGAGGTTTATTGTTATAGTTTTGATATATTATGTTGTATTAGTGTACGGATTTTAACATTCGATGACAAAAATGCACTCTTTGCAAAAGACATGTATCAAAGTCCATACATTAAACCGTAGGTGGACATCATCGATTTACATAAGTGCTTTGATGGTTCTCTTTGGTCTGTAGTCCACCTTGATGTCATTAAAATAGTTTCGTTCGCATGTTCAAGAGCAATCAGCTTTGTGCAAACCCATTTGATACGGTTCTGTCTGCTGTCGGCCATCTTCAATGGTAATAGACGGCTATAAGTAGCATTTCTGGCGTTTGGAGTCTTGCAACGGAATACATGACATTGATTGAGCATTCGTGTTTAATATACAAATGTAGTTTGTAATACATGTTGTTGGCTCAGTAATATATACTAATTAATTATAATCAGCATGATTTGCCTATAACTTATAAGAGTGATTTTAGTATGATTTTTGAATTAAATAAAAATATTGAATCACGCATGGGCACGAACAATGGCGATGAACAATGAATGCTATTTTTATATATAATGTGTGTACATTATCTGTATACATGTACATTGGTTTCGGTTAGGGTATGTTCATTATATTGTATTATTTCAGGTCTTAAAACTATCGTGGGTGCCTTACTCGAAGCCGTCATTCGATTACGTGACGTCGGCATTCTGACGTCATTTGTGTTGTCAATATTTGCGTTAGTAGGTATGCAGTTATATAGCGGCAGATTACGTAACAAGTGCGTTAGATTGATGCACTATGACAACGCAACAAATGATGAGTGGGATATGTGGGTCAACAACTCAAGTAAATATCTTTATCCTAGCTTTATTGATAGTCAATATTATACAAGACGCGTTTTCACTGGCTAATCACCTTGGTACTGTTTTATCAAAGCACTTACGACAATCGTAAACTTACGATCAAATTTAAATTCTTTATAATTTGCTTACAATTATAAAGTGTGGTAAATGAAGCTGCAATACTTATAATGATTCAGTTAATGAACTCCTACAACCCATATATGTCACCAATTTGCAGTTCTTAATGAATTATAAAGAATTTAAATTTGAACGTAACTTTAAGATTTCCGTAAGTGCTTTGATAAAACAGTACCCAGAAGTCATCATTTGTGTTTAACCTCGATGTATAAAAGCCAGCCATAGTACTGTAATCTATAAGTATAGGTATAATTGTATAATTCGTTTAAATTTAAATTTCTTCTACATCGGTTACAAAATGTACCACATGGAATTTTAACCAAACAGTTCTACTTGTAGATTTTAATTTTTTGTTACGAATCCATCTGCTTGATAATGTTTCTAGAACAATATTTATCTTGGCTCGATTTAATTATTTGTAATAGATCTAGTTTTGTAAATCATTTAATGCACTTACTGATCAATAATCTAACATTGTAAAATAAAATGTACATGGTGATCAAAATACCATGTTCTAGTAAGAACCGGTGTAATATAAGTAATAAATAAGCTTGATATACAGATGATCAAAAGAACTTGCATCAGTAAGAAAACAGTTAACATAATAAGTAATATTCGGTATTGTTAGAAATGTAATTTCACCCTGTACATTTTAGTTTTTAGCGGTATGACGCATTAAGAACGAAATATGACATCACAATAATGTTCATTATTCACCTAAATTTGAAATTATTATATTTACCAAATACCATATATATATTTATATATTTTTCACAAACTTTACATAAATTTACATATAGCCATGTCCCATAATTTAAAGCAACATCGAACGTTGTTAATGGGGCATGTTTTTCGATCACCCTGTAGATATAACAATGTTCAAATCTAAAATGTTTTAGGAAAATGCCTACATCTAGGTTTCTATTTTAGCTTGAGATAAGAATTAAATACATACAATTCCACATATTCTATTGTATGTAAATCATTGTATTACCAGATGAAATAATGTGTGCATGTTAAAATGAAGTTTTATTTCAGAAAGCATTGTCATGACAGTAGGAGTATACACAATATCTTATCTCTATTTATTAATTATTAATCGTAAATTTGTAATATCTATGTAAATTTACTACAATTGCTTTTTAACTTTTAGGTTAATAAATGAATTAGATCTATTTTCATTAAACAAAAAGGGCATTTCAATTTGCTGTGGAACGCTTCGATCAATATTAAAATTTTACGTGGCCCCCAAAATGTATTCTTTAAGTTATAAGCCAACGTTTCCATTTAATAGGCATGGTATTATTTTTGTGCTAAATTTACAAACAGTCCGGGTGAGATCACACGTGATGCATGGTATAACATGGCTTGACCAAGGACCGTCTTCATCCGGACCGTTTATTTCTATAGTAACAAATAACATGGTACATTAGTCATCTCGTCGCCTTAATTCCAGAGGGTCGTAAGCGGGTTTTTTCTACTTTTGAGATACAAGGGTTTAAAGATTTGAAAGGCAATAACTTTTTTCCTACTAAACGGATTTTTCTGATATTTGTTGTGTATTTCAAGAATATGTGTATCTGTTTATTGGTAAATTTTCATAAAAATCTTATATTTCAATTTTATTTTATTTAATAAAAATACTAAATGACATACGTCTTTTATGATTTCAGGATCATAACTGTCCAATTCTATAATGGCACATCGACTTACGATCTTTTAGCACAAATATATTATGATAAAATACCTGATACGCCTTTATGGAACTGAAAGCTCACTATGCACGTCTATGTAATAGTGTATGTCTATGTAATAATAAATAGAAAGCTGGCTTTTAAAATAAACTTTATTAATACAAAACATCTAGATTGTTATTGTTAAAACCACTAATCAAGAGTCATCTATCTGCTTTTTACAATAAAACTAAATGATTATAATTCACTACTGATAATATCGTTTATAATGCAAGCGTCTGATGGAGATAACTGTTCTGCAATATTCACATTGACTAGGAGGTAGTGAGTTCATACAATCAAGTTACAAGTAACACAAAATGAAAAACTAACTGGCTTAACTCAATAATGAGCATGGTATTCACTTACGGAGTACCTAAATTTCAGGTTATTTATTACACTTCGTTAACATTTATTCGCTAAATTATCAAAAGCAAACTATATGTTTTTATATAATTTGTATGTAGAAAGTATATTAACCATTTGGTCTATATCCTTTCTGCAAATAATTACGAAGCTATAAATCTTTCAAATAATAGCGAATGCAATTGCATTAAGTGTAATAAACCACCTTGAGAAACAACGCATACAACAACTCGGTTAACACCTTACTCTTATAATGATTATACAATGATTACATACACTCAAGGGGCTTTGACCAAATAACATTGGATGAATGAATTCATCGCTTTACACATCAACTGTATATTTAAAGGATGGTGATTACAACTCTTACAACTCATGTAGTTAACTTAAATTGAAGTAACAAAGAACCTTGCACACTAACTGGCTTAAACATTAACTAAAAACCAACAAGGTTGTGTTCACAACTTACTTATGAAGTGATTACCTAAATTGAAGAAACAATAACTGGTAAAATACTTGGCATAACATATGGTCATAATGATTATGTAATGAGTACCTTAATTTGATCAACATTAACTGTCAAAATAACAAGCTAACACATTTATATCATATTTTCAAAATAAATAGTGTTCCGAACTTGGTAAAGTAACTGACTCAACACAATAGTTTCAAGTCATCTAGGAAGTGTTAACAACTCAAGAGATACTCGTATAATACTTAGTTAAATGATTTTATGTAACAGTTAAAGTACAGTTAAAGTTACTTTGGCTGTACATTTGTATTTATAAAGTCATTTAATTCTGAAGTGTTCATTATTGTTAACTAGGTAATAACTATGTTTATGATGCTTTGCAATAAACATGTATAAGGACACTAATAGGATAAAAGAAATATTGTTCACAGTAGCTACTTTTTAATGTCATTGTGTCTACCTAAATGACAAATTTCATAGCTTTATAGAAGTTTTTGTCAATCTCAAGTAGATATTTAAGTATGCTGCTTGTGTCTCTTTTTTTCTGTGAGTGAGATAATATTGCATTCACATTTGCTTTAGACAATTACAATTGATACTAGAAGTCGACAATACTCCATAGGCTTGATGAATACTTCATAAGTTTGTGAAACCTTTGGCATATTCAGTTCACACATAAAAGTAGTTATTGTGTTTCAATGTACGAAAATATCAGCACAAGCACGTCATTTGGAAGATCGGTCAACACAGTCCTGAAATAAAAAGCAACACAGTGTAAGCCAAAAAAGCGACATATATCATTGTCTTTAGAAAACATGTACAGACAATATTGTTTATGTTTAATACCTTCCCATATTGTCATAATAAATCTAAAGAGAAATCGTTTGTCAGCACGAAATGCAACCATCGCAAATAATAGCAGATCCAGTTTGATCGAGTGCAACAGCACCCATGCAGAAAACGCAGATTACTATTATTGAAGTATTAGGTGAACTCCATATAAAAATTGACCGGGCATTATAATGATCACATTATATATTAAATTTACCAGTAACAGCTTCGTTTTCAAGCAAAAAATGCATATCTCGTAGATCAAAACAGACACCCAATGCCCTGATAAGTACTAAAGATCTCACCCCTTCCCAACATATCAAACAGGAACAAATTAAATGACAAAAAAAAGACCAAGAGACAAAATACACCAGTTAGTCCAAACAACGGGCTACTTTTAACTTCTGTTTTGAGTTGATGATATGTTCATTACAAATTGTCAATTGGCTTGCAATGTCCAACTATTTTTAAAAACAAGACATGTTATTGGGAATTACATATAATTACAATATTGATAAACTGTATGAAGTTAAAACAGATGTAAAATGTAGCATTTGATATTACTCAGCATTCATTTGCTGGAAAATTCATGAAATAATGGATAGTAAAAGGGCATGTGTGTTGTTGAGAAACACATTAGTAATCTATCCGAAAAACGTCACATCCGAAATGATTACAACAGAATTCAGCATTATTTTACCTTTATACTGAACAGTTAAACAATATACAGACATCCTAAGCATTTATATGGAAACATTTGTGAAAAGAAATTCATAAATATATGCTAATACTTACATATCCTTGGTATATAGACGAACACAATCGAAACAATGTCAAGGAAAATTTGGTGTTGTTATGAAGTGACGCCATATTTTTTTAAAACGATCTATCTGATTGGTTCAAATTGTATGCCCCTCTGGAACTGACTGTAAACGCATAAACAGGTTATACGCCTTTCTGGAACTGGCATTTACCCTATTTAAGTCATTTCTACAGGGACATAACCTGCACCATTATGTAGAGCTTGTAAATACGAACAAAATGATACCAAACACTCGATTTTGCAAAAATTGGTCATACGACCCTCTGGAATTAAGGCGACGATCTGTATTGACCGAAGCGTTCCAAATGGTTAGACATTAAAGCGACATCTACATATTTTATACAACTAATGTATGTACAAAACCTACTGTCTTAGAAAATATATATTTAAAGAAAAACAATAAACAACTTAGAAAATCATGTCTTATTTAACGAACTGTTTGTTTTAGGTTTGTTGCTTAAAGTCGGTGACTCTCAATTTTGAAAAACGTCATTTTTGAACTATCGGAACATTATACGACATATATGAACAACACACGTAATGTCGCTTTAAAAATTGTCTTTATCTCTTCTTTGAATCCAGCTTGTCTTTATGCTCTTTTAACAACTATATTTGTATTTACAGTAGCTTCCTCCATCACGTATCAGTGCTTTTGATGTGTGTACTAAACTATATGTTAGTGTTTAATTTTACTGAATTCATCTTTTGTTAAGGCAACTTGTTAATGTTGGACAATGGTGAATATTTGGTCTGCAGCAATTCCACTTATGGAGGGTGAGTAAATTACGTCATACATGACGTCATTATGCCGTCTCAAATGACGTAGATTTATGGTCATTTTTACCTCCAGTAAAGAAACAGAGAAAATAAATAATGTGATAATTCGTTTTAGCAAACTGGCACCCCCCTAATGAAGACACAAAAACTATGTGCGGAAACTCTACGAGTAATACCACGGGGTACGTTTTGCACGAGGTTTGGGGTTCGAAAACAACATCCTGGATTAATGCAAATGGCGTAACACTTAGTAGCATTAAGATCTTGATATAGAATCTAGAAACTGATCAGTATTTGAGGCCTTACATAGATCTAGCTCTATTAAACATTTAACCAACTATTAACACCATTAACACATGGAAAAAGGATGACTTGTTGTTTTCGTTCGTACCATTAATTGTGCATTTTGTATAACATCTTTTTCTCTTTAAATAACGTATTGTAGTCGTTTGGCAACGTTAGATTTTTAATAATTCACACTAGAGCGAGGTCGGGCTTTTCCTAACCCCTAAACAAGATTTTGTGTAAAGTTTAACTTCAAATATCACTAAGAACATATGAGACATATAGAATGTACAAACTAAGGCAACACAAACGACAATCTGACAAGCTAAGAAAGCGAAAAGGAATCACAAACATGAAATATTACACTCACCACTGAGCCACATCACACAGCAATAAGAATCATATATCCTTTAGAGATGTTCCTAACAGCATGAAGTTTGTTCATGGAGTGTCTTATTTTGAGATAAATTCCATATGACACACTGCTGTTCTTGCACTTTCTTTTTGCAATTGATTCTATGTTTACAAAATACAGATGGAATTTCAACTTGTGATTTTGAATTGGCTCTGTAAGATCTTGATCCGCAATATTGATACGGGGACTGGGACTGTCATAACAGGTACATCGACTAACCTCTACATGTCATTTCATATCTGTTTACCTAATTGACAACATGCTCTTAAAGCAAAGACGACGTATTTCCTACTATCAGATACAAAAAGGACAACTGAGAACACATTTACATTTATTAGACACACTTAAGATAACAGAGACAAACAATATGATAACCATACCTGTAATTCTCATGCAGACCTTTCAAACTTTTAAAGAGAAGTAGACTTCAACAAAATCTTGTTCATAATGTCATTGCCCGTTAATGACAACGTTAGGGAACTTGTGGGACTTTAATTCCCATTCCGGACCTCGCTCTAATGTCAAACGGTCTGTCTCGCCCTCAGAATGATGAATAAAGATGCTTCCAAATAAAGTGTATACGGTATAAGAGTATCCATTAAAAACGTTAAACGTTGAATTGTAATTGAATTAATGATTTCTAATAACCAAGCAGAGTAAGTAAATTGATATCATCCAATAGATTACCGGTGTAATGTGTCGAATACATTAGTGTAAGTGTTTACAAAAAAGGTTTAATAAGTCAATCGACAGGTTTTCAACAAAGAAACTACAATGAGAGGATGTTATAATTGGCTAATCTTTAAATTAATACGGGATATAAAAATTTAATGAAGTCCCGAAAAGGTTAATTTATATCTTTGAGTTATCTTTTCTTAGATTAAATAGAGAAGTAACCTTTCAACTATTTATGTACCACCAGTCACATAGAAAATAAGTGATCCTCGACCATGCATATAATTCGTTTACCTCTATTTATGTATACCTCGACTGTCGTCTGCTTTAAGAAATTCTAAGTGATCAATTCGAACATCCTCTCGGTGTGGAGTAAACATTCTCAATTGATTCGATGACAAATAAGTTTAAAAAGACAATATTACTTCGAATAAAACAAAAATAGTGTTTTGGTTTTACATATAACCAGGTTTCAGAAAAGAACTGAAACACTGTATTTGTAGCAAAATCCTTGTAAATAAGTCCTTTGTTAAGTGTTAAGATTTGTCGGTCCCTAAGTACAAACTACAAGTTAACTCAGCGGAAAGGTAAGTCTAGGCGAGATTGACCGACTTTTTACTCTTCGCATGCACTTTTCTATTTTAACTTTTTCTTCTAACCCCCAGGTAAGTAACGTGACGTAAGCGAACTAAAAAAGCATTCAAAATTGTTCTTACCGTTCTTGAAGCCTTTAAGTTTTAGACCAGACATTGAATACGTATAATTCTGTAGCCATTTCCAAATCTTACACAAAGCTGTAATGCCCGAAAGAACTTATTTAGAAAACGAAAGTGTTGTATTAAACTACTTCTTTTGGTAGTCCGATGCTTCGAACGTGTTTTGTCTGAAGGTAGTATAAATAATTAAAGCTACGCTGGCTAAAATAGGCGGTTGACAAGAAGTTAATATATCTTGGCAGTCTGTGAATTGTTCTGTACAAATGAACATAGATTTTTTCGATTGGTCGCTTTTCAATACAATATATATTAACCATTCATACATTACATTATATATACTCTTCGTACCTGCATCATATACTACTTTAAAAGCTGTAATATTAATCAAATTATACATATATCTGTGTATATAGTATACGTCCTGTTTACATATATTCATAAATGTCTATACCAAACTAACCAATTCAACGTATATTTTACTCAAAGTTTGTTCATTTGTCTTGTCTGTCTGTCTGTCAATATGTCTGTATATATGTTTGTATGTCTAATGAGACTTGCGTATTACGTGTCTACTGTTGATATCTAATGTCAGTTGCTATGGAACTTTTTTGTTGTTTTAACTTAGCAATTTTTTTTAATGAAAACATGTCTTTTGCCTTCGGTGTTCGTTTAACACATAAACCAATTTAAACAAGCATTAAACAAACATTTAAAAGAAATGTTTAAAGTCGGCTTTTACAGTCATGATAATCGAAGGTTTTGAATAAACGACCTTTTTCGAACGATCAATTACTTTGCCAATGGGTATTTTGTGAAATATTAATTGTTGTACATTGCTAATCGTTAGATGGCATTATTTGTAACTTTTGATAAAATGACTCAGTTTTCTCACTAATTGCTCAAATGTTTATTGATTTATTATTTTCTTACATTTTCGCTTTTAATCATTTTATTTTCAACTGTTCCTGTTTGGAACAAACCCTCTTGGTGTCTGAATCATATGTTGGTTTTGAGATAATACTAGTACATTAAATACTTACTTAAGCTTGTCTCTTTCTTAGCATCGATGTTAGTACTTACACTCTTAACTTCCTGTTTATCTTATAACTAAATTGGCTTTAAATGTGTCTGTATCAGTCTCCTTGCTAATAAGCCAATACTTGGCTTAGATATTCTCTGCTTTAAGTCAGTACCTTTATGCATCTCTAATCTCCGCTTCATGAATAACTTGTGTGTCCCTTAATAATTATACTAGTTTGCTTTAATTAAATGTAGTGAACATGAAATTCATAATATCTGCCCATACGTTTCACGAAGTAGTGTAGACAACAAGCAATGCCTTATTTCGTTAAGATAATATACTTTATATTCAATGATTGATTTTTACGGTGTAATCGAATGAGTTCATGTATTTAGCGGAATACTTTCAAACATCTTTGGTTAATAGCTCAATGTAAACGGATTACACTGGTTTCAATATCAAATGAGTAATGAATCTTTTGGCCTATCATTTGTTAACACATTTCCAATGGCTAGTCATCTCAAATTTGATTGAAGTAAATTGTCTTACTTTCCTCAAGACACCGTTAATTAAAATTTGTATAAACATCATAATTTAAATTAAACAACCAATTGGTGTCGAGATTTATATACGATAATTTTGATTACTTTTAAAAGCAACGTCATATTCACTTATTTACATACATTTCTTTACACATCAGCCATTTCACATGACTTTTTCCACACCTTCATTGAAAAATGATAATTTTATCAAACTTTCCGAAAATGTTATCTTGGTAAAATCGATAACTGGAAAATGATTACCACCGTTTAAAGCAACCCACGTTCATATATTATTATTTGCACTATGTAATAATGAAATAATAAGGGACACTACACTTCTCTGCACCCTTCTTTGTAGGCATAAATATGTATATTTTAGTCAATTCCTTTCGACATTTTACTTACATTTTTTCATTAATGCACTTAGTAGATTATATATTCAACTTATAACCATAACACTTTATAATCTTTGAATTTTTATTAACTTTATCACTTAACCATACATGAACATCATTTTAGAATGTTACCATTGAATGTATGAAGAATGCATATCTTTTCCTAATATTGTTTAACCACAGCCCCCTTTAATGTAAACTTAGCATTGCATATTAGTAAAACAATGGTGTAAGCATGTGCTTGTATTACTTAAACGTAAACTGTGATTGTCATTAATTGCTTGCATAGTTTACTAACCACGACTAATTGCCACTTAAAATACTACACCCATCTATCACTTGTAGTTCAAGAAACATTCTTAGAGTATTCAGCAAACTTCCAAATATAACTTTTAAAACTAAACTACATGTTCTGTTGGATGTTTTCATTAAAGTTTAATGTTTTTTGTCATTTTTACAGAATATGTCCTGATGACTATTCATGCATACAGAGGATTGGCGACAACCCAAATTTTGGGTATACAAGTTTTGATAACTTTGCTTGGGCTTTACTCTGTGCCTTCCGACTTATGACTCAAGATTACTGGGAAAACCTTTATATGTTGGTGAGTGCATGAAACCAATATGTTGTTTCGTTTGAAAGTACATTTAGTAGCTACTTTAAAAACTCGGGAATTTGCTTAGAACATTGTTTTAAACGTTGTTTGGTCGCATGCCAAAATATATACAAACCGTTATTGTTGGATAAGAAGTCCCCGGGTTGTACTTAGTTGCCTTAGGTTTGTAGTGGGTGTATATTTATGACAATAAACTTCATATTCGTGCATGTGCATATTTCGTCGAATTCTGTTAAAACAGTGCTTCGTATAGCCACTGTATTTGATCCAGAAATCTTTATATTTTAAAATATCTCGTTGATTTAACGATTCCTCTAGAGCGTTGTATGGACTAGTGCAATACCCAGAAATCAAAGGAAGTTTTAAATTGCGAGTAAAGGCATCTGACCAATCCAAATTAACCATCAGCAAATATATAATCATAAATACATACATGTATACACAAGTCATTTGTCAATGAAACATTTATAGTCCGGTATGTAACCCAGAGTATTAGTTTTCACGTAACCATCTCCAAAATTGTTGAATAAAATGCCAATCTCATTAAAATCAGATTCTAACATTTAGCTATACCTATATATCAGTGTAAAGTAGTGAAGCGTTATATGGATTTGATTTAAATGAGATTGATAAAATGCTGACATCGATTACTTTACATTGTTCCAAAATATCTGCTGTATTATTGTTTTTTATTTACTTACAGTTATTTTTAATTAATTTCAACTAAAAATCTGATTAAATCGCTCATTACATGCGTTCTCTTTCAGGTTCTTCGCGCCGAAGGTTTGCCAAACAGTATATTCTTTATACTTGTCATCTTGTTAGGCTCTTTTTATCTTGTTAACCTTATCTTGGCTATTGTTGCCATGTCATACGACGAACAGCAGAAAGCTGACAAAGCTGACGAGGAGGAAAAATTGTTAGAAATAGAGGTAACGTTTTGATTCAATATTTGTTTGTTTGTCGTCATTACCATGGATCTGAGACTTTAGCCAATGATCAAAAACACCGACACATATTTAGACAGGTTTTTACAAACACATTAACTATTGATATAAACATAATATTATGTCAAATAAAATGTATATCTGGTTCAACGTTGGATGAAAATACATATCCTATGCTCACCAAAGAAAAGCTGAAATCAGTGCAGTGCTTCTCAGTTTTCTCAGGCCAGATCCATGGTGATTGAAAAAAGTGTTGCATATTAAAATGTCTTAATGTAATTCTAGTAGTTCATATAGGCTAGATGACAGATGTAAGGACAATTTCTACTCTACAAATATCACACAGTAACAAGAGTTTACATGTTCACCGGTCTGATGAGCTAATATGAAATTACAAACGGCTATATTTAGATACTTGTCAGGTTTAAAAGGATTTTGCATGTTTTTCAGTCAATTCAAATACGAGTAATAAGCAATAAAACGATCAATTCTCTAGTAACCAGTACATGTTACGATACATTTTACGAGACATTTTACGAGACATTTTGAATCAGTATTGATGTAACACTCACGTAGAAGTGAAAAGTGTTGCATGTTTATATACATGCTAACTTTTATGTGAACATTTATGGATATCCAACCACCGGAACAATATAGCGATTGTTACAATGTTACATGACTGTTTATTATCATTTTGTATGCAGCGTTGTTTAACCCTTTGTCCTGACGAATGGTTTCATTTTAAGTTTTTACACAGTTATTCCCCGTGCATGTGAAAACAGATACTTTCGTCTTTATATATGTTCTAAATGCGATTGTTAACCAGGGGTTCAATCGGATGATAATAGCATTATTTAGATTAGCAAAACAATGTTCTAAAACTTGGTCATGAATGTTTAAGAGGTGATTTAATCAGCATGTGAAGTTGTTCACCTGCCATAATTGGGATTGTAAAGAAAACTTGTCAACGTGCAATTGCATATATGAATGTGGTATATACATATCTAAATATTTAGTGTCTAATTTAAGTCATATTTTTAATTTATCCTTCATATTAAAGAGATATGGCTTGATCGTCAGATCACCTCACGACCGAGAATGTCTGAACAATAATTGTTTCATTGTGTATAGGACATGTTAAAAATAAGGTTGATGAAAGTATCTGTTAAGCATGTTATCATACAGTAGTTAGGTTGAAGTGGCATGTTACCTGTCCTTGACATTCAGTTTTTCAGTAATGTGTATGTTTGAGTTAACTTACGTCTTGTCTTATTCGTGGTTGTTGCATGATTCCGAACTTCGCCGATCTTCACCGAACTTTACTGGAATTAATTGAAAATACATCTACTTTGAAAATGTCTGCAATGGAAAACTATACCGTAAATCATACAATACAATATACCATGTTTCTAAGCAACGGAGACTAAATTATCTAAACGTTTTCAGAAAAAGTACTCAATTGTGCAGGACAGTAACAAAAGTTTCAGTTTTGCCTACAAATAGGTAATCTACTAGAACGTTTTAACGTGGTCGATATAATTTGTTATGCTGTTTGATAATACCATTTGGCAGCCAACCTTTGATGATTTGACGGCTATGTGCAGCCTGCATTTGATCGATCTTTATCCAAATGTATCTCTAGCAACAAGAATCCCGTATGCTAATGTTTAGCCTGAAACTTGTTTGAATTATTGAATATCGGTATTGTAGTTTTTATCTTCAATTATATAGGCATGTAGAAGAGACAAGGTAATTAAAGCGTACACGTTTTATCTATTAGATTATTAATTTGTTGTTTATTTTTCATAGAAATCGTGTGAACTATCCAGCTGTTTCTTCTACAAAAATATATAACATTACAGTGAATAGTAGGTTGTGTCGGTTTAAAATAGTGTAGTTACATACCTCATTAATATATGTTTACCCAACATGGAAATGTAAGCCGGTCTCGTAGAATGAGAAGAATCACAAACACCCAGTCAGTGTAATATCCATTGTACCCGCAATACAATTCATGTATTTCACTAATAACTATAAAATAATTACAATATAGGCATGACCTGTTAAGTATTTACTTTTTATTTCATATTTCAATTTTTATTCCAAGTTGCCTAAAACAATTCAGTTGTGCAAACTGATCTTACAGTATTGTATGAAATTTGAATTTGCTTTGAGAGTATAAAATCCTTGTATACCGTGATGCATTGAACATATCTGTCTATAACCTCGCCCTCCCCTCTTTAGAACATTGCACTGTCCACTACCTTATTGGACACGCCTTGTATATTGCAAATACAACTGAAGGGAATTTCTACTTTACTTTGTGCAATGGTCTTAAAACTAGTGTTTTGTTATTTTATATACAGTTTAATATATGTTTTTCTCTGTACTTCTCACTATACAGTGTACATGAAAAGTATTTTTATTTGATATATATTATATGATTTCCTCAGTACTTTTCTATGTACAGCGTACTTTAAAAAGTAAAGCCGTTTTGTTACTATATTTGTTATATTTAATTATATGTTTTGCTCTGTACTTTTCTATGTACAGCGTATACTAAAAGTTCAGTTTTTATATGTTTTTCTCTACATTCTTTCCTAGACACTTTCGCATTCATCATTTCTGTTAAAATTAAATGTGTATTTGTGTGTTTATCTCCGTGTTCGTATTGTCTTAGATGTATTCATTTCGCTTTTTTCATTTTTGTGTCTGCCAGGATTGCCGTTCCAATGATTCATTGGATTCGTATTCTTCATATTCTTCATACAAACGTTCCCAGGTGACCGCACGTTGTCTGCCCATATCACTATAACAAACATTATTTCTGACTGTACAATTTGTTAATGTGACTGTCCCGCAGATTGCATACAAAGTATCAAACTTCTTGTTCTGTATAAAGTTACTTTATATCCGTACGCATCAATGGTTAGGGTTTCGAGTCGATATGTTTATCAATTCCATTTGTTTCATTCTGCAAGCCAGTCACTTTAAACTTTGTACCCATCAATAACACACGAACTGGTAAAATACCCACATCAAAATGTAAATGTTTATATTTAACGAGGTTCGGTAACACTCTTCTTATTCTTTATTTTTCTTATGTTTGGTGTATTTGTTGCATGAATAGTCATGTTTATACAACACGCGGTTAATTTAATAATACTGCCATGGTAACTATAAATGTCGTTTGTACTAAATAAGTAACTTACGAACTCATCAGTAGAAATGGTCCATTTTCTTAACAATCAAATGTTATGGTGAGTCGAATGGTGCTAACCGTAACCATGGAAACTAAGTTTTAGAACTTGTGACTCAACCCTTCTGCCATGTATTTATTATAGACAATAAAATATGTTTAAATTAACTAAACCAATTTTTTTAACCATCTGGTTCCATTAACAGGATGAAGTTTTTCATGACTCAAAATCCAATTTGAGTTATGTAAGTAAAATGATGATTACAATGTATATAATTGGGTAACGGTTTCGGTTATATGTTATAGATGCATAAGGTAACGGTTTTTATACGTATGGTAGATATTTACACGAGTACTGACACAATCTGATTAATTTGTACCAAAAATGTACGTATATATTGTTTACTCCCATAAACTAAAGTCCAATCGGTTGGATACCTTTGTAGAATGAGTATTCGACTGACAATGGGATTGTTGTTGTTTTCATCGGATTTTACGCTATATTGCATCCATTTGCCAATCATATAAGTCTGCCGGTTGAGCTAATAAATTCCCTGGAATTATTTATCAACCAGTACTATCTTGTTTTACGACAAGTAAATGACAATTGCTCTACATGTTGACATAACCTGCCCAAATCACAAAGCATTTAACAAACTGACTATGACCATCGAACATAATACTGCTGAGCGGATACAAAAATCATAGTTTCTTCTAAACGCCCTGTAGTCATCTCCAAATACTCTAAAAATAAAATTTGAAAAAGTACCTGTTCGAACGGAAAATCCTTAATTAATTCATGTATATTTATAATAATCCAATCTTTCAACGATCAGTTGTGTCCAAAAGTGATTTAATTACGAGTTATGTGATTGTTATTCCCATTATTTTGAATTTAAAACACACCATGTTTTGCGTAGATTTGCCAAAATGTGATAAGTTACATGGACCACGACTCATTTTTGGAAGCAATTCTAAAAGATAATATTAATTCGTCACACGGTCAGAGAACTTCAGAGGTGTCAAAATATGACAGCTATAGTCCAGTTAGGATATTGTCACAGTGACGTTGCAGTTTATGCGTACGCAAAAAATCACAACCATTGTCTAAACAGGTAGAGCGAAGTTTAGTATGTTAGTTTAGCATTGAAATTATAGTTGTTTGTACAGTATAAGCCTTCATAATCGGTTTACACCGTTATAGTGGACTCGGCTGCTGCGTCACAATTTTATCCTGACTGGACTATAGTTACAACATGATTGACATATTTGGTACACGAAGTAAGAGTAAATAAAGCGCTGGCCGCGAGTATAATAGCTGACTAGGTAATAATTTACATTGCATGAATTAATCGGATTTGATACTGGCAAAGAAAATGTATTCGCATATTTCTTGCTTGTTTTTATGTACATTGGTACACAGTATGGTTGTGGGTAACTGAGATTATACTTTTTTATAGAATACCTCGCATAACTTAGCTTATCTATACGCGGTTATTTAGTTTTTCTGGGTGCTTAATAAAACTTGCATGCAGCTTGGTGACCTGTCATTTTAGAACACATTCTATTATTTACATATTTCATATTAAATGTGTTTTGTTTATAGTTTAATTTTACATTAGATTGTACAGCTAATGTAAGCAGTTTTCTTATTTGTATTACACTTTTGCTTATAATTTTATCCACTAGTGTCTTTTTATTATATTTCTTTCATTATAGATATCTGTATGTTTTCGATTGTTTATATAATAAAGACTTACCTACTTAACACGAATGAACTGAATGTAATTGTGTTACATGTTATGCTTGGACCTTTTTAAGTTTTACAATATTTTTATTCAGAGTAAACCCTGCATGACATATTGTTCTATGTAGAACTGTGACTATCTTGGGTTGACATTTTATACCTGTTGCATCATAAATATGATCTGTCGAGAAGCCCACATGTGTATGCAATACATGAATTATTTAGTTTAGTAATAATGATAGCTGATAGCCACGCTTTGACTGAACAAAGGTACTGTACATAGTGTTGTAATATCAAGAAATACATTATTACCCTGCATCCTATCACATCTATCTGGAGAAGACTAGTCTATAGAGAGATGCTTCCGTGTATTTTTGCACAGGTCAATAAAAATGTTCAATAAAAAGACACATATCCTGTGGTAGAATAAAATCAAAGGTCGTACACCATTAAAATAGTTGTGATAGCAGGGATGTTCGAAATGCAACTGTCTCTCTAAATTTTCATTGACACAATCCGAAAATACAAATATATGCATGGAGTTGCATTTCGTTTCGAAACCAGACAGCCATTCAGTCGGTATTATTGTGACCATCTGTTAGAATATTGCTTTTTTTCTCGACATATCATATTTAGATTCAGCAACGCGTAACCATTCGAAGGAACCAAACACATGAGCTCTTCTCTCAGTTTTATTTTTGAGAAATAGTTTTTAAACACATTAATTACCTTGTTTGTATATATGTGTGCGTTTTCAGACAAAAATGGATAATTTAGCAGCTGATCTTGAAGAAATGATAGATGAAATGACGAAAAGTCCGAGTGTTGTTTCTAATACTAGTGATCCTCCGTTCAGTCCGGACAAAATAGAGGACGGAGTGGATAGAATATCGGTGCAGTCAGAGAAAAACTCGGCGGATCCGTACCACCTAAAGGTTTCAAGCAATAAGGTAAGCATGCACTACATATTACTGTACTATTTTGTCTTAAACTTGTATATACAATATGGTACTAGGTGTCAATGTTATGTTACTAACAAATTCAGTCAAAACGTGTTAAATAAAAAGTTTGAAGATCACTACTTACTCAAAGTATACGTTCCTCTGAAATTTATTATTTCATTTCCGAAATTATTACGATTATTATGATTGAAAGGAATTGGCATATGTACACCAAATGAAAACAAGTATTATGTTAATGTGCAGCAAAAATATTTCGATTGATTTAATTTGCATATACAATGGTGACTAATTTCTAGTGGTGAACAATTGTCTCCCCTGGAAATCATTCAGGACTGAATAAAAACTTAGTGTAAAGACAGAGGGGTAATTATACACACATTTTGACTGAATACTAAACGGTATACTGTAACCAAGCGCTTCTTGTTATGGGACAGTGTGACTATTGTTTTTTATTATTTTGAATACAAAAAGGTAGGGTGCTTATGCAGTTCTGAAAACAAAGTATTTGAGTTTTGTCAATTGAAGAAACAAACTAAAGGTGAAGGCTCTTTCACCGTCATATTTTTCGTTATCACGTTTAGCTACAAACGATATGAATATATAGTCATTATAAGCAATTTGGTACAAGTAACCATTTGTGTGCACCCATTTTATAGAATTACATTACTATAGCGTTTAATCGAAAGGTGTGTTTGAATAGGCATAACCGACTTAAAAGTCACACTAGTGTCTCATTTACCTGCTATTTACACGTATAATGCCACCCAATGTCATTAACGATTTGAGAATTAACACTGCATGTCTTATAACAATAATTAGAGATAACACCATTTGTTCGATAATGGTCATAATGCTAAGTGCGTAGTTATTAAAATAGTATTAACAAAACTAACATGCACGTGTGTGTATCAGATAACATAAGTTTGCCATATCGGAACATTTAGTGTGCTTATGCCTTACATGTTTCCGCTTACAGCTTATTGTTTGTTTTATTAAGTTGTTTTCACTGACATCAATGTTGGCTTAACCCACTAATGCTCTTTACAGGCAAGTTTTAGTTTACCGGGATCTCCGTACGTCAAGAGACGGCGTTCGAAGGCAAGGATTAGTCTAAAAATAGCAAACAAATTACGTCATCATGCAGAACGTCAGCCATTGGTCCATCTTGAGTCACTGAATCTTCCATACGCTGATGACTCGAATGCAGTCACACCATGTTCCGACGATATCCGACTATGCAATTTACCCTCTAAATTCTCAATTCTAACAAGACGTGCTTCCATGAGACGGGATTCGAGAAGAAGTAGCACTGCTTCACATGCAAGCAGAACTTCGCATTCTAGATTATCTCCGCATTCACCAGATAAAGACAAATTATCAATGTTAATGGAAGCTTTTGACAGAAAGAACAAAGCTCATCATTTAACACCGGATGTTTACCTGGACAAATCGAAATTGGAAGATCATGTGAGTTATGGTACCTGTATGAAAATATGGAAAAATAATAGCTTTGTACATAACCCTTCTAAATGTAATTCTGTTACAAATTATTCTCAAACCTTTGCATATTTTAGTCAAATTATTTCTATAAAGATAAGAAAACTCGTTTTGTTTGAAAGCATTCTTATTCGCTATGATTTCTATATCTAAAGCTAAATTACCCTTTGTGCATTTAGTTTATCTTGTATGTCTTTACGCCACGCTAGTGTCACGCTATCTTATAGCATTGTTTTCTCATATTAGTATACCACTGCTAATGCAAACTACCGTAAACCGTGTTTTATACATGGAAATTGTGTCAAATGCTATATTGTTGCTATATGTATACACGCTGCTTAATGCTTTATATATGATAGGGAACTATTAGTTCCATGCCTCTGCACGGCTTACATGTAACAACAATGTTAACTTGTCGATGGGGTTTAGATTGAACCTGTTAAACTTTGCATTGCATTTGGTAGCTACCGGCATGGAACAAAGTCACCCAGCTACGAATTTGCAATATATTTGACTAATATTTGACTAACTCATGTATGATAGATATCTATATTGTTGCTTTTTATCATTTTTTAACAGTTTTTAAGGTTAATGCTTGATTTGTTTTAACTAGCATTAATTTTGTTAATCTCACGTAAGAACATATTGGTGCATCATATATCGCTATTGCCTTTCATTAGTATCGAATGAATCAATGATATGCATACTTTTTAGCGCTAACTTAATTTGTATGTTTTGCTTAATTTAAATAAATCACACATACGCACTCGTCAACGAAGAGGCATGTTTTAATCGAAACAAAGATACACATACTCAGCAGTTGTTTCATGCATTTGTTTCTACTTCAGCACTACAATGCGTCATGCTCTGTTCTCATAGCTATCTTTTATTTTATTCGTTTTATTATCGTTTTCTCAATTGCTACAATGACTCTCCTACGAGTTACTAATTTCACAATTAAAGTTAATTCTATCATAACCTTTAGATATACATGTACTTAAATAAATACCAATTTCTTTTTACAATTTTTACGCAAATGTTCAAGATAAAAAAATCATATCAACGTAATCATATTGAATTAGTTCAGTTGCACACTCCATGTTTTTGTGTTTAGTGTGTATATTATTAGCTTAGTAAAAATAAAGGTTATGTATATATACTTCAGGAAACCAGCGATGGTTCAGAATGTGACCTTAGCAAGCGATCTAAAGGCTTCTGTCGGACTCCTAGTGCATCGCAAGTTGATCCTAAAGGTTTGTGGTTTGGGTTTATTTTACACTTACTAATGTATGTGATATTGCGCTATGCATTCGTATGTGATATACGTATGTGTGTACCTATCAACAAAAATGACTTGAAGTGATATTATAAGCCTAATATGGAGCCCATCGCGTTGTCTATACTATCAAACGTATATAGCAAAGTTTACATTAAATTCTTTAATTAAACATATTTTGAGTGAGTTCAATCGAGTAGGACGAGTTTCTGAAACATTTACACATGAAAGAAATTAAATATTCATAATGAGCCATGAACTAACTGATATAATTATTTTGTATATGGAACCCTTTACTACATGAGTACATGTGTATCTGTTGATTGCCATATTTTGATTGTATTATTTTGAAATTTCAGATGTCATGGTACTACGTGAGCTTATTGATCACGTGGAAACTGCCTCAAGACGTAGAAGCGCCCTAAGTGGAAGTATGTTCAGTGTAGAAAAGGAACCTTTAAAGGACAAGGTTTATAGAATATTTTGTAGTTGGGAAGTGCCGTGGTGGTTTGCAAGATTTCAACAATGGGTTGGATTTATTATACTAGATGCATTTGTGGATTTATTTATCACACTGTGTATTGTGGCTAATACCGGTTTCATGGCTGCCGATCAACATGGAATGACCAAAGAGATGACACATACTCTGGAAATGGGAAATAGGGTAGGTGTATTGTTATTATCAATTATATTTCCGATAATTGTTTTATATCTTATATGAACCGTACATTTTTCAATGACAACATTCAACACAACAGTTTGCTGGTGGTATATTGCATTTAGTTAGTTTAATGGACTTGTCTATCAGATGCTACATTGTATACAAAATAAACATTTAATTGATACTACCAAACATAGAACGTGAAATACCACGTTCACAACTACCTTGGTAGAACTAAGAGACATTAAACGACAAAGTAGCATTAAACAAGATTTATACATTTTATCGTACTGTAAATGGTCGATTACCGATTTACTGTTTTTTCAATATATGTCATTCATTGTTCACGTTTTACTTGAATGTTTTTGTTGCAGGTGTTTACTTACATTTTTGCCGTCGAAGCTTTCTTGAAAGTCATCGCACTTGGATTTACGGTTTACATAAAAGATGGATGGAATGCTTTTGACTTTTTTATTGTGACGCTTAGTTTTCTAGAAATGCTCCTGGAGAATGTGAAAGGCTTATCTGTACTGAGAACTTTCCGTTTGGTAAGTGTTTGCTATTTGAGAAAGTTGTTGTTGTTGTTGGAACTCGGTTGAACCCACTGGTTTAGTAAGAATGTTTTGAGAATGTTTAGCTCTATGTCTGAAGATCTGACAACTGCAGCAGATAAGTTCCTTGCACCTAGAGTGAGTTTCATACCTAAACAGAACTGTATCATCGCCTAACAATGCAAGATAGTTGCGCAAATAACCAGTAGCAATTTCATTGCCTGCTCATATCACTCCAGTATTCGGTTGAGGGTACACATGTACGGGCGATATTTTACGGCCGCCACGCTGGTGTAAAACAAATTGATTGCAAATAGTATGGACTTTGAAGCCATACTGAACGATTCCATAGTCTAGCAAATACAAAGAGGCACTCCCGGAGAATCAGGCAGTCTGGTTGACAAGTAACCAAACTACTACTAGGACTTCTAACGAGCATGGTTAAACCCAAAATCTGACACGGTTAATGAACATTTAAACCTGTTTACTTTCAGAACAATAATTTTGTGGAAATGCATTTGTTAAACAGTAACTGCAGTAAGACGAGCATAATATTTCGCATATTCTACTATTGATAAAACATACGTGTCTCTATTTCTGATTTTAGTATTCCTCTTTCTTTTTCAGTTACGTGTGTTTAAACTTGCAAAATCATGGCCAACATTGAACATGCTCATAAGTATTGTGGCTCGGACATTAGGAGCGTTAGGAAACTTAACATTTGTGTTAGGAATTGTCATTTTCATATTCGCTGTCATGGGTCAACAGTTGTTTTCAAGCTACTACAAGGAGAAATATGCTGACAACATGCCACGTTGGAATTTCAAAGACTTTCTTCACGCGTTTATGATAGTGTTTAGGGTTTTGTGTGGTGAATGGATAGAATCTATGTGGTTTTGTATCGAGGCCGCTGGAAACGTGTGTGTACCCTTCTTCTTGTTGACGTATGTGATAGGAAACCTTGTTGTAAGTATCATTTTATTTTGTCTCTAATTGTAAGACATATAAAGGGCAAAGCAGGACGTCTACTATACTACTTTCATAAAGGAACGCACATGTTATATTTCTCTACAATTTTATATGTTAAACCTGTCACTTTGGTCAGCCGGCTATTTTCTTCCTGTACTTTTGTGTGCATTCTTGCTCCCAGGTATCCCCACTTTAGTTCCTAAATGTATTCACATATGACTCTGATTTGAATTATGTGAAATGCAAGTTTCAAAATAGCTATTTCTGACAGAATGACAGTTTTTCCATGGAATATTCCAACAAAAATAATCAATGCAAGCATATTTTATTTGTTGTAAGTACAAAAGGTGATTATGATAGTGTTTACATGTAGACAATACGAAATTATAATATCCAATTTTGTAAGCTGCAGATAAAATAAGTATAATTTCTGGGGAAATTACACATTCAGCAATTTCTTCCTAAATTCTCTGTTGAAAAGATGAAAAATTAAAACAGATAAGCCAAACAATTTCAAGATGTTAGTTAACAATCAAAACATACTTAACTCATTGTTCTGTGTAGCCCTCGAAATTAGCAATAGGCTGATTAAAATGATCAGTTTAACATTTAACCCTATGGAGAAAATGTGCGTTTCTTTATGTACTCGGTATTTCACTAAACATGTAATTATATAAATATACAAATGTTTTACATTTTCTAACTTTTTTATTGTGAGTGAAAACATGCTTATTAATTATTAATACCTTATCGGCACACCTTGCTGGCAATATTTCCAGGCTTATTAAATGAAGCGTGTAAATGTCATGAAGTATGGGCATGTAGCCTATGCTTTCGTCTCTGTAAGCAGCTAATTACCAGAAGAAAACACAGGTTGCACATTACCCTTTGGCAACTAAATTCTACTCTTAGACAATTATTTGTTGTGTATATATTTGGTCGAATCATCTAATCTTAGGCTCGATTTACATTGTTTTTAATATAATATTTGATATGTTGGAAATATATATTTGTCATTCCCAAGATGTTGTGTTACACGTAACTTGGAACGTAATTAAGCTACAGAACAGTCGCCAAACATTTTCACACCTTAAGTTAGGACTTGTAGTGGTTTAGTTTTATGTTCTCGTCCAGTGTTGTGTTGGACATTGTGACGTTTGCTTTTGGTATGTACTTTTTAGGCCTCTACCGGTTTTCAACCGGAGGGGACTATAGGTTTTCCCTCCGTCTGTCAAAAATCTGGATCCTGACATAACTCAAAGAGTTTCAAATCATAAGTTAATGAAACTTGGTATGTGGATAGGGGCAAAAGGTGATTATGTACGTAATGTAATTTAATTCTAAAAACAATTGTGGTTGCTATGGATACGGAAATCCTTCAAAATGTGTGATCCTGCCATAGCTCAATCCGTTTACAAGCTAGGGGAATGCAACTTGGTAAATGGTACAGAGTCTATAAGGAGATGGTGTACACTTCAATATTTTTTATTCTGACAAAATGTGGTTGCTATGGATACAAGAATAGTTAAAATACTTTCCTTTAACTGGATATTTGTATAAACGAAAAGTTGTAAATGATAGGTTGACATTTTATGGTTCATGCATAGAGATCAATGTTAAGACCACACCTATCCATTAATGCTTCACTTTGACAAACATTGTGGTTGTCATGTCAACAGAAGCATTGAACATAATTTAAAGGCCATGGCTTCAAACCGGTAGGAGACTTGCACTGTATTGCTTGCAATTCACAGTGACTAGTTCTTTTTTGTTTGACTATGACGATCGTAGTGCGTGGTCATCCGGCTTTATCTAATTGGCTTATGACCGCCGGCTTGGAGGGATTTATGTGCCTTTCGTGCGCGGGTGTTTCTGTTGAATGCTGCCTTCCCTGTTCTATTATCTATTATATTAAGGAGTATTAGTCCGTGTAGTTACGCAACGAGGATTTTTTTCAGACTCACTCAGTATTAACATTAGGTTCATGACCTTTGACATGGTCAAATGTCAAGTGTGGGGCATCCGTATCTTATGGACGCATTTCTAGTTTATAGTTTACTTGGAATGACTAATCCACAATAGTTGAAGTCATTATAATTAGGAGTTAATCTTGCTTCTTGAACTTGATTTAGCAAGAGAAGTTCTATTGATGGGACAGACGGACCAATATCACTTACGAAATGCACGCATCACACTGAACTTGAAAAATGTATGGCGCCTAAATAGATCTAAACACTATTGTGACTGTTCATCATAACTCACACTGATTACACTAAACAGATAATCATAGTATTGCCTTGTTCCGTTTTAGGTCCTCAATCTCTTTCTTGCCTTATTGATCTCCTCTTTTGGAACTGAAAATTTACAAAATGATTCCGGTGAAGAGGATGCAGGATCCCCTAATAAATTAGCTGAAGCCATTAATAGATTTTCAAGGTAAGGTCATGCATCATGTAGGGTCAACTTTTTATTGTATTTTCATCATGAACTGCTATTCATGCCTTGGTTGTCAGAGACCTGACTTTAGTACAATTTCTGTTTTGAGATTGTTTGGAAGAAAATAGTTGATATGTGATATTATAGAAGAAGTTACAAACATGTATAATAAAGTAAATTTTAAACAACAACCAAAATATCGCCTTATCTACGAGCTCGTCTGTTGATTGGATTGTAACTATGTTATAAAGTAGTCACAACAGTTAAGATATTGGAGGTTCACTCGCTGGTAATATCCTGTTATTTTACAAATTATACTTACTTGTCAAGTCAGTGCTGCCTAGAATATATCCCATAACAGTTAATTCATAATACCATGTTTGTTGCATTTAAAAGTTGTTTTTAATTGTTGTTTAAGATATATGTGTAATAGTTTGTACTAGATTATAATTGTCGAATTCATTATTTTCTTCTGATTTATGTTCACTGTCTCTTATCAGATTTTTCAATTGGGTGAAAGTACATATGATAGTATGGTTTAAGAAGAAGAAAGAAAGCAAAAGACCGTTACCTGTTACTATAGATTCCAACGGAAAGAATGGAACGCTGCTGGACGGGAACGTGATCGGTAATGGAGATGTGTGTGAACTGATCCTTGACGAAAATGGTCATGTGGCACAGAGTACTAAAACAGGTCCAGGCTTTGCACTAACATGTTCTGGAAATCGAACTTTGGGAAGTCGTCGAATCTTTGCATGAACATATGAAAAATCAGTTCTAATACTCAAATGTTCTCATAGCTATGGTCACTCATTTGCAATTTTTGTTGAACGTATATTTTATTTTGACAGTCTCGTTAGTTTTAATTTGGTCACATATACCAATCAAGTGTTTTATACACGCCTGAACAGAAGTCAATAGTAGTAGACTCTAACTGTTTTACGGAGAAATATTAAAAATGTACACATTTGTTTAAAATAATGTTTTATGGATATATGGCGTATACTACCTCATCAAATAAAAACAAACAAATACAGGGTGTTCCATAATATGTGTTACCATTACAACCGAACGCCATAAGACAACGCTTGATCTTGTATAAGATTTTCATATATCAATAGAAAGCTAACATTTCAAAGTTGTGTGCAATATATAACATGACCATATTATTATCAATGTAACAGAGGTATCAAGATTCTTGCAAAAAGTATCTTTTTTATAAATGTCAAAATGACGTCCATATTGAATTTCTCTCCCAAGTTCATTACAGCTAGAAAGGACACTTTCATACATATAAGATCAAACATTATCTGATGCCATTCAGTTGTAATGAAAACACATGCTATGGAAACCCTGTTCATATCAGTAAGAAATGTACCAATCTACTATAGACCGTTTGTTGTATGCCAGGTATTAGCACAATTTTCGTTTATCAATCCGCACTATCATCAAAAACATTAAACAGTAAAACAACAGCATTTCCCTCATTTACCTAATAAAATTAATTGATTTAAACTTATACATGTTCGACATTCAACACCCATTCGTTAGCTCTGCATATTTACATAGGGTACAGAATGAGATCACGGATTTGAAAGAACATAGTTATTTGCTCCAAAACCCCATACTACCTTTGTTAGCATTTAATGCCGATTTATTACATGTGTTACCTTTGCTGTCGTAACTAATATATTTATAAAAGGAAATAAGTTGACTAGACTATAGAGAACGATTTGAGTTATATAATCTCAGATTCGACACTTCTGAACAACCATCAAAGTCCTAGTTTATACAATTATGACGATGGTTGAAATTTCGATTTCTTACCTTATGCTTCATATATATATATATATATAAATATATTCGACATTACTAACGTACTTGTAGGGATGTGCGATTTCATTGACAAGGCCCTTGCGTTATTAGCTATATTTGTATTTATGTATTTGAATCGAACTCTACTTACTATCCGTAGTATATTATACGAGCAACTTATAATAAGTACGAGTTTCAACAACGTAAAGGCCTTTGATACATCAACTTATCACACACCCGTACACTTTTCTACAGTGTCATGAAACTCGTAATACACAGTGACAATGTACAGTGGACATCGAATATGCAAATGACGTCATTTGACGTTCTTGGTTATTGAGATAATGCCATTGACGTTACGTCTGTCTTTTAAGCGATATTTATACGGGTCAAGAGTTAAGAATGTTTTAAACTATCTTATTTCTCTTATTTCTATCGGGTCTGTGATAAACAGAATATTAAATTCGTGTTGATTTATTATTGAATTTATGAAACTCATTGAATAAAAAAGGCTCGCTCCAAAATCATTTTATTCAACTCGTTTCATAACTTCAATATTAAACCAACACTTATTCAATATCCTCTTTGTATTATCTATGTCCACACCTTAATTGACATAATTAATTACAAAGCCATTTTACTCAATCTGACTAAAGTATACGATATTACAAACTTCGAAGTAATATCTGACGACGACCTGTCTGAATTCGTCTTCACTTCTATACGGGTTTTCGATTATGGTTGTTTTTAGCTTTAAACCCGTTAGTCGATCGTCTATTCAGATTCGAAACTTTGGAAATCCCTTGCGCAAACTCAAACAAATTCTAACACATTGGGCACATTTAAAAGGAACTTCCTAAGTTTGGGGGCCATTAATTAATATATTAATATCACCAACCATGTACACATAGATCTTGTTCCTTTAATTGTTTGACTCGTGTATATTTAGTTCTTGAAATTGTTTGTTTGATGTATACATGTATATGTTCATTCACAGGAAAAACTTGGCATGCCAAACTTCATTACCTCTTTGCAAATAAAGTCTTTATGGTTATTTTTTGTAAAATTTGGGCTTCACGAATAGTATCTCTGCCTGTCCATTTTCGTACAAGGGTACAATATGAAATCACTCATTTGTCCTTTAACAATGAGGAGGTTGTCATCGGCTTGTTAGTTAGTACTGATGAAATGAAATTAGGTACAGCAAAATTAGTTATGCTTCAGACTATCAAATATAGCACACCCCTGTATATTTGATCAACAAATGGCAACACTGTTTTCTTAAACAAGATCTGTGTATGTGAGTCTTTCAGTTTAATAACTGTATACAAAATGATAAATGCCACCTGGGCGTGGTATAGAATCTAACAGACAACAGTCGCTACCACTTTAACAAATGACTAAATTCTATAGCAAAACTGTTGTTGTTAGTGAAAACGTGTTAAGAGAAGGCATATCAACGTTTAATCATTTGAATGGGAGTTATAAGTAATTATAATTACATTTCTTATTTCAGAAGTGAATGGAGACACGGTAGATGGAATGGTAAGGAAGTTTAATTTTTAATTACCAATTTCGAGAACATATTAGCAAAACTAATTTCTGTATAATTAGCATTGGAACGAACTATAGACATGTATTAGCGCGATGTAATACAACGCATGTGGTATGTAGTTCGCACCTACATTATTTGTAATGTAGACTTCGAACCTATACTACAACGCGATGTACGAAAGTATTAGACCACCTTAAAGTGGTTAATATATTTCTATTAAATAAAGTACATGGGTTATCTACATAAATATAGTTCATGAATCAACTACATTTTGTCTATTATATTATTTAAAAGCTATTGCTTAATTTTTAAGACGTTTATACCATTTAGTCTGTCATATATTCAGTTAGCAGCAATTACATGATTTCGATGTTGAAAGTTGCAGGGGAACGCCGAAAAAGCAGTATATATTCATATTTAAACTGTGTTTTCCTCTATATATGAATTATGTTGCAATTAGCATTTGTTTCTAAAAGAACATGTTGATACAAGTAGGTTGATTAGGTGACGTAATGTTCGGTCTTAACTGAATTAAGTTACATATCGACAAAAATGTCTAGTTCAATCACATTCTTTCTATAGTTATCGGAACCGCCAACACGCACACCTAGCAGAGCGTCTGACAAGGATGGGAAGAGTGTGTTCTCAGATTCGGACGATACCGTTTCTGATGCTGAAACACAAAGTTTGAAGAAAATTGATGCTGATGGGGAACCTGAGATCAATGACGTTGACGTTAAATTTGCCGAATATCCAGATGATTGTTTCTGCAGCATTTTCAAAAGAAAATGTAAATGCTGCACAACAGTTGAGAACTCAACATTTGGACAAAAGTGGTGGGCTTTAAGATGCGCAATGTTCAGGTTGACTCAACACAAATACTTTGAAATGTTCATCATTACAATGATCTTGACAAGTAGTATGGCGCTGGTAAGTAGACAATCGATATGTAATGACTATTATTTATATAATACAATTCACTATGTAGCCGAACATGTTCTTCCTGAGTTAAAATTGTTTAAGGCAAATGTAAAAAGATAATATTAAGTCAGACAGGGAAGGCAACACTCAGCTTAACCAGACGAGCATAGAAAACATATAATACACACTTAGCCACCAAGAGGACAAATTGTAACTCCACGTTGAATACATCTTATTTAGTTTAACGATTTATCTGAAGTATTAAAGTAGTAAGACAGGACATTAACAATTTTATATATTTTGCGTACACACAACAGCCATGGACATTATCTTCATACGAAATAAATAATCGCAACTGTTGATTTATTACTTTTCTATCTTTCCCAAGGCACTAGAGGATATTTATCTGGAGGATAGGGAAGTGCTGAAGACAGTCCTAGAATATTTGGATCGAGTATTTACTGTTGTTTTTATCCTTGAAATGTTGGTCAAATGGGTGGCATTTGGATTCAAGTTTTACTTCACCGATGCTTGGTGTTGGCTTGATTTCGTCATCGTCGCTGTAAGTATATTTATGTCCAATACTATTTCTACAGAGATATATTTTAACTTATTAAGCCACACGCCTTTTTTCAGAAACATTACTGAACTCTTACAGAGGAGAATTACTTTTTATTCATCGTGTATGATATATCAGCATTCCTTCTTGAAGAATTATTAAGCAGACATGTATAATGTATTAAAAAAATAATTATAATTTCTTCAATGTAGCCATGTTGAATTTATACAGACATAAGCAAAAATCATCTCCAATAATATTAGTATTACACTAGTGTCAAAATGAGTTATTGTGGAAACAATACCCGGTCCACTAATAGGGTTTTATGCGTTTTGGCGTACACTTTGTACTTACGTGTATATTTGTATTAATGAAATTTCATATTTCAGATTTCTATCATTATGTTGTTAGCGAAGTGGTTTGATATAGGTGACGCGGATGCCTTAAAAGCAATGAGAACATTGAGAGCATTTAGGCCGTTAAGAGCAGTCTCCAGATGGGAAGGAATGAGAGTAAGAAATATTAACCATGCTTAAAATTATGCGTAGCCTAAACACATAAGATAAAAACTAATGTATTAGACAAACTCATCCTGAAGTTTACTAATTGGATTTTTTCTCTAATCTGTAAAACATGTTTTTCTGTCCATGAGCCGTATACCGATGCCTTTTTTGTGCGCCTCAGAATCCAACTCAACTTGATCGTATGGTACAAGCTGATGCAATTGTCTCGTATAACAGTTTAATGGCTAGTGCAAAAAAAAACAACGTCCATAAGTTTTTGAGAGTGTGAACGTATTCTTACGCTAACGTAATAAAGATGTGTTTGACACGAAAAGATAATATTAAGTCAGACAGGGAAGGCAGCACTCAGCTTAACCAGCCGAGCACACAAAACATAAAAAACACACATAACACAATGCCCACCTGAACCAGTCGAGCACAGAAAACATAAAATACATACTAGGCTCAATGCCAAACTAAACCAGTAATGATCATCCCATGTACAAGCTGTCGAAATTCTAAATGAACCAGTTTTAGCAATCAAAAAGCTTCGGATTAATCAATTACAAAATGATACTTAGTAAACAAATGCCACAAGTTTGTTTTTGTTTTGTTTTGGAATAGCTAACGTTTTTTAACTGATCAGAAATAGAAACTAGCTCAAAAATATAAAAACGAATATTTTTTATACGTATGTTACTATATATTTAAAAAATGTACTATTATGGAAAACAAACAGCAACATGTAAACTTTACTAATATCAATTATTTGTTTGAATTATGTCGTATTGTTAATAACCCGTTTTTTTCTTACTTTCACAGGTAGTGGTGAATGCTTTAGTCAAAGCCATCCCATCCATTTTTAATGTACTTGTCGTTTGTCTCGTGTTTTGGCTCATCTTTGGTATCGTCGGTGTGCAGTTCTTCAATGGAAAATTCTTTAAATGTGTTGATGGAGAAGGAGAAAGACTGGATGTGTCAATAGTGAAAAATAGAAACGATTGTTCGGCTCTAAATTATACTTGGGAGAATTCTGACATAAATTTTGATAATGTGTTCAACGCATATTTGGCATTATTCCAAGTGGTAAGTATGATATATGTGTATATTAAATGCACTTCACGACACGACCCATATGTAAATAACACTGTGTCAGTGATTAAAATGTTAGTCGCCACTGTACATTACACAATATGTCCTTTTACTGGCCAGTATTAGAATTATGTCCTTTGTGTGTACGGATAGACCTTTGTCATAAAGTACAGTCGTCTTAGGTAATATTGTGACCACTGCATGCCACCGTCACAAAACTTCTTGAACAAATGGTCAATCTTAACGTGACGTCTATTTTGTGTACCACGTTGTTATAAGGCCGTGTAAATTAGATTGTCCCGCGTAACACAAATGCTTGTACCAATGCAATGAAAGGCAGCAATATTTGCTTTGCATACGTTTAAAGTGTTAATGATATTAACACCATTTTGCTGCATATATTGTGATTACTGCGTTATGTTTTATGTATCCGAACACAGTTTGAAATGTTTATTTACGTTCGTTCGTATGTTTTGCCAGAATACACTATTTTGATTTGAAAGATTTTCTTAGTTTGTCGGCATTTGTGGCCGGTGTTCACCATTTTAATTTGAAATGTTGAAATTCATTAGTGGCTCTATTCTAACATTTGTATGATTTGAAACTGCACCATGTATGTATATTATATTGCTGTAACGTTATTAATGCTACGCAAAAAAATGATTATGGGACGTATCCATGGTTTTTATTCGAAAAGTGTACGCTTGGTATACAGATTACAATGCAATAGCAGCCGTTTTGAAATTCACACATGCTTTTATTCTTTAATAATTTAATTGTCAATTGGTTGTGAATACCAACTGACATCATTGCACCTAAAACTGCCTAAAATATGTTTAACTATGTTTGAATGCGTTTGTATTCCTTTTATAAAACACTTGTGGCTGTAATGAATTACTTTAAAGTGCGTTTACAATTGTATGATTTAATATTGATTTGTCTTTTTAAGCAGACTGGTTTCGACTAATCATTGAATGTTCCCACGTTTTTGTTTATTTCACGGAACATGGCAAGCCAAATCCTTGTATGCGGGTCTTAACATTTTTGCTTATTTCTTTTTCTTTCTTTCTTGCATGTGTTGTATCTTTCTTTCAATATGTAGTTGCACCGTGCGTTGGACTAACACTGACTTAGAAAGAAACATGTGTGCATTCAGTCTGTAATGGGCACCAACGATGCTTTCTGTATTTTGTCCGAATATTGTTTGTGAATAGTTTAGTATCAATATTATTATATTTTGTGTATGCTTTTATTGGCTTTGTGTAACTAGCTGCATAAGTACTAAATGATCTCGATGTAAGAAATGTGACCAGAAAAGACAGCAAAGTATTGTTAAATGTTAGATACGCATGTTCGTCACTGAAATCACCCAATCTATCCCTACATCTGACAGGCGGTAAAATGCCCAAAACATAAACTATGAGTTTTGCCTGCACCTTCAAAAGTATTTGTGTATCCGAGAAATGGGAAGTTAACTAGTATACTCCTTTCCCTTGTTGGTATTACTTCTCGTCACGTGATCATCATACGAAAGGTGCCCCACTTATATTTGAACAGAGTTGAACATCCAATATTTTCATGCTAACACGCTATAATGGCAATATCTCCAGTATACAGCCATGTATATTAATGTGTCGACTAACATATACACTCACTGATTTTTATTTTTGCAATTAAGTTAGAACCTAAATCAACAATTTTGTAGGGGTAATGTTTTAAGCTTTTTAAAACCAAAAACCCCCCATTGAAGGTGTAAACATTAATCGAGTGTAATCGATGCTGCTTTATCTTTAAGATCCCGAAGTCTATTAATCGGGATTGTAAGACTTCGGCATTTACTATTCTGGTGTAATATACTTGGAACTCGTGTTCTGAAGGTATCGAATGGCGTGATTGTGGTGGGGTCTGAAGATGATTCTTGACCAAGACACCGTGTTCCAGGCATTGTCGTCAGGAACAAGATGTTGTTATATTTTTGTCAAAATTTTTTTTTAAACATTGGGAGCATAGTACTGTGTGCCATTTTTTCCCTTTGTAGAATAGTTCTATTTCATTAGTTTTAACAAACGACAACACAAGTCATGCAACCGGGTGCTTAACGAATGTCAACATTTTTGGTAGTCTCGTAGACGTTTCTCAAATATCAATTTGTTCTTTTACCGTAAGTATCTCAATGATAAAGCATTATATCACCAGATGTGACTTAGTTATCGAAATTACCGTAAGTACCGTTTTAGCATACTAGGTATACGGGGATTAAAGACGATTGTCTCCCTGGTATTTTTTTGGTAATATCGCTGGTGAACACCGATTGTTTTTCAGAATTTGGCATTCACAATTTTAGAAATTACTTGATTGATAGTTCCAAACTTCATTCATTGAAATCCCCATTTTGGTTATTGGAGTTATCCAAGTTATAATATAAACAATGGGTACGGATATTGAAGGAATCGTCAGGTTTTGGGATTTTTTATATTTTGTGTCATTAAAATATCCTTCTAGTGACGACAAATACTGATAGTCTTCACAGTAACGGTATATCAATGATCTATTAACACCTTCTTGGTGCTTCGTAAGAAGTATTTGGCCTTCAAAAAGCCAAACACCCTTTACAGAATTGCTGATTTCGGCTCGAATCATATTGCAAACAAACCAAACAGTCAGTGTACATGTTACCTGACACATTACTTTGCGCGGTTCAAAAGAGTTGAATCATCTATATCGTGTTAGCATGAACAAATCGGATATTCAACGTTGTTGAAATATATGTGGGGCACCTCTCGTATTGAGAATATAAATTGACATGTCGGCCATTTTGTATTGAATGATTCAGTGTTTACATGCAACTAGCTTACCTAGTAAGACAATTGAATCACAATGAATTATTCTTGTATCAAATAGGATAAATAAAATATATAGTCACAGAGATGTAGCAGTCGTACTAACCCATACTAACGTACTAACTATTATACGCATGTGACGAACTCTTCCTTTTCCATAAGGAGCAGATAGTAGCAGCCATGCTTTAGCTGCATACAGTGGGTTTATACCAACACTTTCATTAAGGGAAATGTCCTCTTTATATATAATGAAGAGTTCGTGACGTATACGTCTACTGTATACCTTAAGATCGTTGCAACCACAAGTATATGGTTGTGTAATGATTTTAAAACAGTAATTAAAGATATATGCCATTTTACTTCAAACTATTGGTCATATATTGTATTGTATGAAGTATATTATGTGTTGTCATCTAGTGTTAAAATATATCGTTATGCTGTTAATGTACATCTAGTGTAAACATTCAAATCTTCTGTCAGATTATATTCCGTATACGAGTGTAACGTTTTCATACAAAATCAGATTTAGCGGTTTACCGAACGATGTCATATTCTGTGCACTGGTTATCAAACCACAAACCTAATCATTGTCACACATCCATCTTATCTCTAGTAGGTGCATTTACGGTGCATTTGTCTAATTTTCATGGACAGTGCATTTTCGTTGCATTTGTCTAATGTCCATGGACAGTGCATTTTCGGTGCGTTTGTCTAATTTCCACGGACAGTGCATTTTCGGTGCATATGTCTAATTTTCATGGACAGTGCATTTTCGGTGCATTTGTCTTATTCCCACGGACAGTGCATTTTCGGTGCATTTGTCTAATGTCAATGGACAGTGAATTTTCGGTGGATTTATCTAATGTCCATGGACATTTCATTTTAGGTGCATTTGTCTAATTTCAAACAAGGCAAATGTATGAATGTTTTCACTCTTTTCACAACGCGAAGTATCAGAACCAATGTTGAAAATACTATTCTGATATAACATTCTTCAAAGAACGTTCTTTTATATGCTTTTGGTGCTTTATTCATAGTTTAAGTCGAAGAAACATAAAACTAACATATATATCAATAAAAGTTGGAGGATTCCAACGGTTTACCAATTCGGTGTTTTTGGAGGTTTTAGAAAGTCGCATGTGAAGTTTTTACTGTATCATGTGAAGTATATTGTACGGGTCATAGCCATAATGCAACTCGCCTTAAATTTAACATATTTGAAACGTTCAACAATTAGCAATTCTGTATACATGAGTTATTTGTTTCTTGCCCAATGAGTTGTTTGCGTGTATAGGCTTGAATCATTCCATAAGTCTGGCATTTGCTGTAAAATATGTTAAATAATTTCACTTGTTTACGTTAATTTAGTGATAACAAACGTATGTACATTAATCTTATAGTTATTCGTCCAGTATGCATTATACCATTGCAAGATTATTGCAAGCATATGTGGCTATGGTTCGTTTAGTGATTGTATCGTAGATATTGTTAACATTGTAGCTACTTGTGATCTCTCTCTCTTGCTACTCGCTCTACAACCTTGCTACCTGTGCTTTTCTTTCAGGCCACATACAAGGGTTGGATTCCAATCATTCGGGACTCAGTCGACAGTCCTAGTGAAGTATGTATATGTAGAATCATAAAACAAATCATGTAGTGCAAAGCACATACCGCAATGTAAGAACACAGCCATGTGGTAGTTCCCACAACTGTTGTGCCTGTTGAAACATTATGATAATTGCATGATGTGCAATTTGTCTGTAATGTTCCTTCATGTATAATGGTTGCTGAACTGCCTATAGTCACATGGGCCAAGGTTTCATAGATGAGTTTAAGACGCATAATTATGTATTCCGTTGCACCAAATGTATTTCAGGCTACATATAAAGGTTGGATAGATATTATCAGAGACGCCGTTGATAGTCCACTGAAGGTAAGGTGGTTATGGTATTGGTGTTAGGTAGCCGTTTTTTCGGGCTCATTAGTATTGTGAACTTTCAACTTCGTAACAGAATTTTGTCTTCTACTGGGAGCATGACCACGGTAATGGGTTTGCAAATATTTACATGGTTATAAATACGTCTATATCTTGTATCTGTTATATATTTATTTTGAACAATAACGTTCGCAGAAATAGTTTTGAAAAAAAGGCCTAAGCCAAACATAATCACAAATAAAAGAACCAAAAAAGGGACGGGCGGATGAACATCACTAATACTTATAAGTGTTGGGCACAAAGAGCAATAGTCGTAAGTGTTTTTTTTTTATTTTCTAGGTACCCACGCTCAAACCAATCCTTCTTTAAACTATTACGTATATTACTAAATACACCACTATTGCTATCGCCTTATCTTATGCGTATGTTATGAATGGACATCTAATTGACAAAAGCAGTACATTGAATCCACTTGTATTCTTGTATTCATACAAGTATGAGTATCATGCTTTGTATTAGTATGCCGTTTGTATTAAATATACAAGATGGTTTGTTGGTATCTTGGCTAAACTTTTCAAGGGGTGATCAATATTTTCGACAACCAAAGTTTTGAAATATTGATTCTTGAACAATGAAAATACCAACTGATGTAAATCAATCTATTATCTCGCGTTTTAGTTGAGTAATTATATCGTGACGTCACAAGTGACATAATGACGTTATTTATAGTAACATAGGTGCTGAGCCCGCCGTCAAGCAACTTGGACAATACATAATCACAGAGTAACGGCAAACTATTAAGATTAACGTTAATTCCTTGCGATATCTCAAATATGACTTTACCAAAATCTATGTAGACTCTTTGCGCTCAAAATCAGCGAGATTTATATGATTCCATTGTTTATGAGATTGTAGGGACTCCTCGATAACTCAAGGATAAAAGGAACAATTAACACTGACGTAGGGACGTAATTTCTGCGATATAAGGCACAGTTCTGAACCATATGTTCAGGCAAAAACTACGATTAGTATAGGCTACAAAACGGTTAGTCGCTGACTCCAATTCAATAGTGTTTTTTTTTTTAAATTGCGCCCTTAACTCGCTAGGTCGTGCTTCCTTCTTCATCGGGATAATACAATCATGTATAGCGAACCGTCATTTTCAGAATTTTATTTCCAATAACGCATCCATACGCTTTTTATTCCACCTCGCATTCTTGAGTTTGTTATTTATGACTTTTTTCTGTATTGAAAGTCAAACATTCGTATACATGGAGCCGGATAGGAGTCCAAAAAGGAGCTAGGTGTTCCTCAAACGGTGGCGTCCGGAATGAAGTCACGTGACGGTCAACGTCACTCCCCTTGGATGACTAAAATATGTTATCAGTGCATTCGGTCGGAGATATCTAACTCTGAATGATGCTAATTTGCACTCAATTGCTAGATGGAAAGTTCACGAATATATTGATCACCCCTCATAATATTTTGTTACAATTCTTAAACCCTGGTGCAGCATTACAAGCTTCTTTTTAGTTGGTGTATATTTTAATAAGGCATACTTGGTGTCGAAATATATCGCTGGCTGATAATGAGTAGGTCATAAGTATAAAAACGCTATTTTGAAAAGAAACAAGAAAAGACTGTCTGAAAGTTACTATTTACTTTTGGAAAAACATGCTTTTTTAACATGACCTGTTACGATTTTCGTGAAAATAGGCTCATAAGAAGCGCCTTGTGATGCAAACTTCAAATATTTATGTGTCTTTTAAGCACTTATGACCTTCTCATTATAAGCCAGCGATATATTAAATATATAATCTATATCATCCTTGAACTACATTAACATAGCATTACTTTTTTTTCATTTGTGTCTACATTTTAAATTCTACAATGACAAGAACCTGATACGGTGCTACCTTTACGTAAATGTCTTTACAAATGTATATTGTTGTCATTATTATTCTTACAATAATTTTAAAGCATTCTTATTATAGAACGGAGATACTGACTTGTTCGTTTATGCATGAAGATATTACAAGGTGCTTGCTTTGAAAATAATAATTTCCGCGAGCAAGTCATGAAATATCGATCCTTTAGATTTGTTTTGTATTACATCTTGAACGTATTCGTGGTACTCCCCGCTTATGAAAACATACAACCGCGGTTATGAATATAGACACAATTCCAGCTTAAAAATTAGGCTAATAGAAGGTCGAGGATCACGTGAAAATCTCCGTTCTATAGACATTTGCAAAATGTTGCATTGCCATGTAACAAATGTAATGGAAATGTAATGTATCTATACGATGTATTTTTGAATGTATTGCATTTTCGGCCATTTCTATCATTTATCATTATTATCTCTATTTAATTATTATAACACCATCGTCATTTCCCCGACGATCAAACATTATATACGCGGTAAAATAAATCGTGAACATCTGGCGCGAGAGTAAATGAAATACTTCTACCAACTCTACATACAAATCTCAGCAGTAAAGATGATATTTAAAAAAAGTTATATTCATATAAAGTTCTATTTTTTATATTTACATTTTACAGTCAAAAATCAAGTCAGAACATCCGATACATGCAAAAGCCTATTTTACGGTCATGTGATAAAATTTACGGTATATTATGCAGTATCAAAAGTTCTATTTATAAAATACGAGACCGGTCCAATGTACATTGTATTTACATTAATATTTCAACATATTAATATCATCCCCGCATATTCAAGTTCATATATTTACAAACGCTTGATGTAGATGTACGGGCCTTACGATTTTGATCGTACAGATGAAAGCACGTGAATTCCATGCACGGTAAATAAATGATAGTTAATCATCAACGCAATGCTAGATTGCCTCCCTGCGTTAAAAGGTCTAAATTCATTTAATGTCAATAAACAAAAAGGAAAACAACTTCCTAAATAATCAATGAAAACATATGAAACTTTGAATGGGGATAGGTAGGGCGTAATCATTGCCCTGTGCCAATTTTGACATTATTCTGATCATCAGGCTTTAAGATATTTGAAATGTATACAATTTGTTATCTTCCAAACGACCTGTTACAAATAGGTCAGGAAAGGCCGCACTCGACAGCAACTGCAGAGCACGAAATGCACACTAAGACGCACACAATACAGAACAATTAGAGACCACGAGCATACACCACAATGACCATCACAAAACTGAACAATTAGAGACCACGAGCATACACCACAATGACCATCACAAAACAGAACAATTAGAGACCACGAGCATACACCACAATGACCATCACAAAACTGAACAATTCGAGACCACTAGTATACACCACAATGACCATCACAAAACAGAACAATTAGAGACCACGAGCATACACCACAATGACCATCACAAACCTGATCAATTAGAGACCACGAGCATACACCACAATGACCATCACAAACCTGATCAATTAGAGACCACGAGCATACACCACAATGACCATCACAAAACTGAACAATAAGAGACCACGAGCATACACCACAATGAACATCACAAAGCTGAACAATTAGAGACCACGAGCATACACCACAATGACCATCACAAAACTGAACAATTAGAGACCACGAGCGAGCATACGTCACAATGACCATCACAAAACTAAACGATTAGAGACCACGCGTATACGCCACAATGACCATCACAAAACTGAACAATTAGAGACCACGAGTATACGTCACAATGACCATCACAAAACTGAACTAGAAAAAATATAAATAAACAACAGCAAAATCCACTGCCATTAACTTCGATGTTAACATTATGGGCAGTCAAATCTCACATTTCAATTAATATTACCATATGTTTATAGTCGTTCTTACTTATAATCAAAATAGTCGTATACCAATGTTTCTCTTTTTTTCTTTTTGCAGAAAGACATGCAACCCGAAAATGAAATCAACAGAATGATGTATCTGTATTTTGTTTTATTCATCATCTTCGGATCCTTCTTCACGCTTAACTTATTTATCGGTGTGATCATTGATAATTTTAATAAACAAAAGAAAAAGGTAAGTGTATTTGGAAGTAAAGTAATAAATTATCTACTTGAATTGTTCTTAAATACTATAGTACATCAAAACAAAATAATCAATATGTTAACATCTTTATTATATTATTTCAGACACGGTGGTTATTGATTATTATTAGTACCAGGAACACTAATGTTCGAACCAGTAAATGCTCAATATGGCTGTAGTTGTCCATATACACGATTTGTTTTTATAAACATGTTAGTCTTTGTTCTGGATTATATTGCATTGTTACTTGATATGTCCTAATTATTTTATATGAAACTGTTTGTTTACTAGGAATGTATATTTTGGACACACGGGTTATGTTAGCTATGCCGTCCGTACTTGTTCTTATTACAAAAACGTACGTGGCATCACCACCATTGTGTATGGAAATATTCTTTTTCCAGAATAATATTACATATTTTTATGTTTGCATCAGGCAGGTGGTTCATTGGAAATGTTCATGACCGAGGACCAGAAAAAATATTACAAGGCTATGAAGAGAATGCAGTCCAAAAGTCCCATCAAAGCCATCCCCCGTCCAAATGTCAGTTTAGACAAAAACTATCCGTCTGTTTTGTCTACTAAATCCTGACGTATTTGTTGTTGATGGCGCTTTTAAATGGTTGTTGTAACAAACATGTAATTATTCATTTTTTGTTCCCATTGGTTTTGAAATTTCAACCGTTTTGTACATCACATTTGCGGTCTATTTGCAGTCTGTATTTCATAATCATGTTGTTTTGACCGCTTTGTTCGTGTTTAATGTCAGGAAAGTCTTAGCATTTGAGTACCTTTGAGTCAAAGCTAATAACCAGATATAAATGAAAAGGAAATCATTGACCAAAACTCTTTTAAGAATCCACTGCAAATTGAGACAGTAAGCATGTGGAAAATGCAACAAAAACGAGTTAATGTATTTGTTTCTTGGTAACTTTCTGTTAGATCGACTCGTACTTGTTTCATTGTGGTGTGGGTTTGCTCGTGTAACAAAATGAAGAAGTACGAGATGTAAGAAAGTTTAATGGGAACAAAATATGATCCAAGAGTTGCTGTGCCTTTCATGTAAGCTATCGAACAAGTAATAGCCATTGCTTCGTCTAAAAGTAATGTGGCATTGTTACTTAATCCATTTTGTAGTACTTAGCCAAACAACTATCAACACCATTAAGTTATGAGACACATAAATGTGAAACACTTTACGACTGTTATAAATCAAAGGTAAAAGATGGGCATGAAATCATAAATAACATATTAAATTTAATTCAAAAGCACACCACTGTGGCGCGGTTATTTCTGCAATTGAAATTATCATTTTATTTCATCCACGAGTATGTATATACACAAATTAATTCGGTTAATTGGAAAGGAGCTATTAGCTAATGTTATGTGTTTGTGTTTATTTGACGTAAAATAAATATTCTTGTATCTAGAAGCAATGGCATTACCAGATCGTTATGCTTGTTATAAATATTTTGCTAGGCTTTTGAGTACATAGTTATATCTCCTGGTGTCATGAATGTCGAAAGCCTTGTAAAATGTAACATTGGTTCCTTGTAAGGCTCATATCTTCATATTTCAAAACAACCCTCTCTACGCTTTATACCCACTCAGTCGTACGTACAATATGCATGAGTATATATACATGTGAAATATCGTATAAACCTTTCAAAATACTTTTTTGGTGTTGGCGAATTTGTATATGAAGTCTTGAGCTAACATGGATGGGAAAAAGTTCTGTTTTTCTAACATTCTTTAACTCAAAACCATAGGTGATAGTATCGTGTTTATAAACCACTTTTGGTATAGTTATCATCATCAGAAAGTCTGTATGTGACATTTCAATAGTTCATAAACCTTATCTAATCCCAAAAAAAGAACAATATTCCGATAAGTCAGCTATCTGACATCTGCGAAAATACCGTAATCTCTGGTTATTGGGTCATAAAACACTTGTTTATTGTAACGTATACATTATGGAACGTGTTGTTTAAGTTGATAAGCATATCCGAGGTATAGAGAAATAACCATTTAGAATATTTATGCTCGTGTCATTCTCTGTATACTAACAAGACATTCAGTAATTGTCACAGTAGGAAACGCGATTCACCTATGAACTACCATAAATTGGATCAAGTAAACAGAGATTGTATTTTAATTTACCTGGAATGTGTTAATTGAACTTTCACATTACGTTCTTACATAACATATACCAAAAGACTTAAAAATGATACTGCCACCTTTGATAAACATCATTCGAAACTAATTGCTTTTCTCCTGACTATAACACTGCATTTACAAATCGTCTACACTATTTAATATCGATCGTTACTAGTATTTGTTCCTTAAAGTGTAGATATTAGAATTGTCCATTCCCTAGACTGCTGTTAAAAAGAAAAACATTGTCATGCCTTCTTTCCATGATATTCAAAAGAACTAAACGTGTAAAAAGCATTTAAAACTAGAACATCCTACAAATTTCCTAAGTCATATCATACAATGCTAGAAAGACAGAAAGTGTGTGCTCCTTATTTGTGTGTCGTCATTGTTGTTTATATTCCAACGTTGGTGTTGGCTTTGTGTTTCCTTCTACATTTTGCAGCAATTTTAGGGTCTCCTGAGAAATTCTTCAACGACAAAATATCACTCACAGAACAGGAGTGAAAATGTGGTTTCAACGTTCATAATAATATAGGTCAGGGAATATACGTTTTATGCATTCCTTCTTCAGGCCGGTTCTCTAGAAATGTTCATGACTGAAGACCAGAAAAAGTACTACAATGCTATGAAGAGGATGCAGTCCAAAAGTCCTCAGAAATCAATTCCCAGACCGACAGTTAGTGGGCCCACTGGATCAAGTTTTCTTTCCCACAGTTCATCTCGTCTTGCATATTCACACTATACTGTATTTTTTTCAAATTACGATATTATACTTTTATGTTAATATTATATCAAAATGGGACGAAATCGCATCACAGAGAAGTTATGTTTATATGCAAGACGACCCCTTGCCTGTCTTAGTTTTTGATATCCTTTATCAATATTATTGATACTGGTAATAGATAGACAGGCATTCAACATATTTGTTCCTAGTCTTGTTTGGGTTAATACTTCGTCCACTGTTATATTCGTTACCTGCCACATGGTTCTCTACACATATCAAAAATTAGTGTACACTATCTTAAAGTACATGTCAAACAACCGTAATCTAGATGCGGAGCGTTTACTGTGGTTATGTGTGTTTAGTGGCTCTTTCCCGGACCGAGAAGTCAAATTTGGTACTTGTATATTGCTTGTCGTTCAGCCCATAATGGTACCAGTAGTTCTCTAATTGACAAGGTAATAATTAATACTGTATATGCACTGACAATCATAGTCATACAGAAACGTGGACAGCGCCAAGTCACCCACAAAAGAGACAGACACAGAACTTACTAACTGTATTCTCCCAATATATAATTGTGTCTTTCTCTTGTCAACATACGAGTGAAATACTGTCCATGAGATAGTAAATTAAAACACATACATTGAACTTCTCATGTGAAGTCGAACAAAATGCGACGAGCTGATCAAAATAGCGGTGTTTAAAGAGTGCTATATACTGCACAAATTTAATCATTGCAATAATCGCAATCTTTTGAACATTTAACACTGTCACTATCGATATAATATATGTTGAGAGTTCGGGATGGCGTGCAACGGCTATAAAAGTGGACTCTGATCATTTAAATTAGCACAACCCATCTATTAAAAGGAACAAGTATGTTTTCTTACAATTTTTATTCACCTTGATTTCATTTTAACTCTTGCACCAGTCTTACAATTATATGGTAACCATACCCAACAGATTTCTCCTTTTTTCCTTACATATACTGTATATATAACCGTAGAGCACATGTTTTTTCGAATATGAAACACGTTTGTTAAGTTATATTTTAATTCAAGCTTGTTTTCATGAGTTAAATATATGATATCCATACAGTTTGGCTTTTAATATATACTTACATCGAGTTAAATTACTAAAGCCTTTATTTGCTATACAAAAAACACGAAACAAACGTCACACTTTATGGCGTATCTGTAACAAAGTTGTTTTCAAGTATTGCATTGAATTATTGATATACAGAAAATATAGAATATTGTAAGTTGCATTGCATTTGTATGTTACTGTGGCACATGTATAGTAGTTTTTGAATCCAATTCGCCCTTTAAAGAATGATAATGCATATTTCATTGCAACTTTCATGTATAAGTGGTTCTTTTCCATCTGTTCTTTTTCTAGCACATATGTAATTTCGTTCAAACATGTCTGGTTACGTATCTATGAACAACGATTAATAATGTTCCGTTCGGGTATATAACAACAGACATTATTTTGACTTGCGCCATATTTAATCGTTCTTTAAAATAAATGCCGCAGTTCTAATATAAAATAGAATTTTAAAAAGATCCTGTCAAATAATTTCTATATTTGTTTTGCGCTGTTAGGTACATATGGATTTTAATCGCAATATTTGCATGTTTGCATGTTAGGTGGTGATTTGATTTTCTAGTGATTAATTTCAACATTGATCTCTTTAGAAAACTACTGATAGAATTCTACATCCCTAGCTGGAGTTAGATTCGTTTTATTTCCTAGTTATCAAGATAATTGTATAAATTACATAATTACTTCAATTTATTTCTTAATAATTATATTAGAATATAGGTGTTCTTCGCAAAGAAACTTTCCATGATATATCTAATTTTATAATTTATTTTAAAATTTTAGTAACTATACTTAAATATCAATAGTAATAATGTTATCTTATTTAAGTAAATATATCAGTAAATAATAAAACTTGCAATTGTATCAACATATTTATTTTCAATTTAAATGATAACAGTATTTTAATTCCAATATGATAAAAAAGTTGTTTTATAATCACGTTTGCGTATTTTTTTCAATTTTATTTTAACATAGTGACAAGTTCATCGTCTTATATATTTTTAAACATTTATTCACAGTGGTTCCCTGCTGGCTTTCTCTTCGATTTAACTACAAGTCAGAAGTTCGATATCCTCATCATGGTGGTTATTATGCTAAACATGGTTACTATGACAATGGAACACTACAACCAAACCCAATCATTCACCGATACTCTGTATTGGGTTAACTTCTCTTTCATCGTCATTTTCACTTGCGAATGTGTCATGAAACTTATGGCACTTAGACACTATTACTTCAAGATTCCATGGAATGTGTTTGACTTTGTGGTAGTCGTTTTGTCCTTATTAGGTAAGGGAATACTTGTATGAGATGTTTTGACTGGCCGTCTATTTACACCCACCTTTTGTTTCTAGTCAGAAGTTGTCATTTGTATTACGATGTTTATATTATAATTTTATGTACATATCAGTATAGCAGGCATTTGTGTAGTTTATATCAATTTAGACTCTATCATTCATATTGCTTTCAGTTCAAAATCAGTTGCTTGTTCAAAAACATTCATGGCATTCAAAATATATTGTTAAGATCAGTTAACTTCTTAGAATAGGATACATTGAACTAACCACAATTTCTCATTTCTATAGCGATCAACATGGTAATTATTCTAGTAAGAACCTATCATTAGAAAATACCCGGTAAAAGTTAGTGATCTCGGAATAAAGGGTTACTAGTAACATAAAACATCAGTTAACTACATTTAATAGCATTTATTCATTGACACATAATTCGCAGATTGGCTGTAATCTAATTTTCTAGAATCAAATAATATTTTTAGCTCAATATCTACATATTTATATTAATTGTAACAGCAAATATATGCACATTATTATTCTTATCAATACCAATCCTCAGGAGCAGCACTTGTTAGCACATTGTATACTGGTTTAATGAAGAGCCACTATGATTAATTGCAAGCACTTTGGTGTCGGATTCAATTATCTAGCTGCCTCTGGCAACTTCTATAAAACATTTGCTATGTACACATAGGTAATTTGGGGCGTTTATAATTCTTGAGTCAAGCGTTTGCCTTTTGGAGTATTGAACCACAGGTGTGAGATTGGTAGTAACAGCAGAAATCGCAGTAATATTGTTCCTGTTACTGGCAATAAAAACCCAATAAATATCAAACCTCTGTACTGGATGATGATAAATGATATTTTAATTCGTCATAATTACGGTCGTTACTGCTACAGTCTTCTACAGTCGCTGCTGTTACTGCAATTTTCGATTTTCAAACTTAGCATCTTAAATTGTATTACTGTTAATTGAGCAATATTACTGCAACTACTGCTCTTATTGCCAAGTCACTCCGGTGTATTGATACGGCTAAACATATTCGCAGATATAGTGTAGATATAAAATCTGTAGATACACATGTAACACCCCAGTGAAAATAACATTTTTAAATATCCATTCTTACTTAAATTTAAAAATGGGTCCCTGATTAGACATTACGCTCCATTATGTCTCACTTTCGAATCAGAAGTAACCGAAGGCTTGTGCATTTCAGGCGAAGCAGTAACAAGTAAGTTATTGAATGGTTTGGTGAAATCCTATAATATACAGTGTCCCCTTTTTATATCTAGGTGAAATAAATGTACAATTTTAAAGCATTTCGTATATATTTAAGTTCACTTCACACACATGATCTAAGGCATACGTAACACTAAATAATTAGTAAATCACAAGTTTTCCTTTACTGGTATTCTGGAATAGTCACACGTAAGATATTATCCGTATAACAGCAAATTTATACATACTGTCACCGAGTCATTGTAAATAATTCTCTCGAATAACTCCTGTCAGTAGAGATGTAGTGCGTACATGTGTTTATAAACACATCAGTGAGGCATACATTGACTATGTGCTTAATGTCCTATTATTTGAACTAACCTGGATTTGAACCATACAATGGGAATATGTCTCGAGTTAGGTGTTTAAGATGAACTACCTTTCAACCTGTTTGCTTGTTAGAAGTCACGAGGTTACTGTTTTTACCCAATTTTACGAATATAATCAGAATATTTTATAAAACACAGGTTATATCAAACTTAGCGAGGTCGCAAAATCACACAAAGAATAATAGTCAATACTGTAGAGGTCACCATTACATTATATAATTGTTGGGAAAAATGACGTTCGTTCGTATACGACGTTTCTAGTTTATAAATGAGCCATTTTGACTCATCTGTGGTCAAAAGCTTAGTCTGTGACAATGTAATCAAATACCTCAAACTCGACAACTTTTTACATAAATGTAAGTCATGATTATTATGGTCATCTTGTTGCATCAGAAGTAATCTAAGGCTTATGTATTTCAGGCGAAGCAGCAAGTAAGTTCGTGTATGATTGTGCTGAAATGATGTAATTTACATTCCCCTACGCCTAAGTGAAATTAAGTGTATAAAAGCGATACTTCCGTTCCAGTCTTAGTCTATCCCCCACTTGTATAGATTCCCCTACATCGAAGTGGAATTAAATGTACAAACAGTGATACTTCAAATCCAGATTTAGTATATACTCTCCATTGAGTTAAGAATTAATTTACCATAAAACAATTCACATAGATACAATCAGGAATAAGGTATAATGTAAGTTGAAAGAACCAAACATAAATAAATAAAAACTTAAATAAAATAGACAGTCTTCAAAAAGCAGTACTTTGATGAAAAAAAATGTGATCAGGAACAATAACTTACACATACAATTGTAACTAAATAAAATAAATTTCATTACAACCGATTTGGGGCTTCGTAAAAAGGCAACATTTAATTGATTTTCGTGGGTGTATCACGAGTGTAATTCATTGGCTCCGTACACGGAAAACTACAATAAAATGTCTTCGTCTACTTTTATTTCACTAATATGGCCTTAACAATAAGATAAGCTACGTCATAGGAACTCAATTTTTTCTCACGTCTTGAATCAGAAGTAATCAAAGGTTTATGCATTTCAGGCGAAGCAGCAAGTAAGTTGTTGAATGGTCGTGCTAAAACACGCAATAAACATTGACCCCGCCGCCCTCTATCCGTCCAATAGTTGCTACACGTTCAATCACGATAACTAACAGTTCCTTAAACAATTCTGTCATGTTCATTCTACTTACAGTGTTATTGGTTGATGAGTTCGATTCCGATTGCATAATGTTTCTATGTTTGCAGTGTCCCCTTTAAACCGAGTATTTCCATTCAATGGAGAGTTTTATGTATATAATAGTTTAGTACAGAACCAAGCAAATAATGGGGTGCATTTATATACACTTAACAATTTTGTAATTGGTCAGGTATTTCTTATTGGTCAAGTATTTTTGGAATGTTGTTAGACGTCGGACTGAAATAACGTGCATTAATTCGGTAAAAAATATGGAATTATCTTCTAAATTTTCATTCCTGTTTTCATTGTTTTGATAAAAACCAATATACACCATTAGTGACCAATTTAAAAGGTTGTTTAGTGTGTTTTGATTTTGTTTGTTATGATGCAAAGTAAATGCACTGAGAAAATAGTTTTGTGAAAGTTTTCTTGCTGTGATCGTTTTGGTTTCCATTGGTTGTATTAATTTGATATAAGTATGCGTGGTGTGTGCATGGTGTTTGCAAACAATAAATTCAGGTCATATATCGAGGATTTGGCAATCGACTGTTTTAACTACGCTGTTCGTAAAAACAAGCTTATTGCGACAAAACAATGTAAAAATGATTTCAATTTCTCTGAACAAAATCTGATAAAGTTTAGTAATTAGACGTAAGCAGTTTGTTCATGCGCTACTTGCAGAATATTATACAACCCCTGTGGCATAGTATCCGTATTTTCTCATAATTTCCAATGCCACTAAAACGGTGAAGTGCTGTATAAGCCTTGAACTTCCGTTATGTAGCCCATTCAAGATGTCCTCTAAATTAACCAAAACGCATCCATTAGTGTGGCAATTATTGAAACGTTCAGAGTTATGTTAAGTCGTTTGGTGCTTTAAGGATCACAGTTAATGTTATATTTATAAGTAATTATTGATACGTATTTCTGTGTTACAGGTTTGGCGCTTGGAGGGTACTTGGAAGAATATCTCGTCTCCCCTACATTGTTAAGAGTGGTGCGTGTATTCCGTGTGGGTCGAGTGCTTCGTTTGGTTAAATCAGCGAAAGGGATTCGAACTTTGCTCTTTTCTCTTGCCGTGTCACTGCCGGCGTTATTTAACATTGGTTTACTGTTGTTCCTTGTGCTTTTTATTTATGCAGTCTTTGGAATGAACTTCTTCAAGGATGTAAAAGTTCCAATGGGAGGTTTAGACGACGTGTTTAATTTCCAAACATTCTTTAAAAGCATCATCACACTGTTTCAAATGTGCACGTCAGCTGGCTGGGATGGCGTACTTGCAGGCTTAATGAATACAAAGGATTGTGGGCCGATAGAAGAAGGGGGGAAAAGGACTAACTGTGGAAATTACCCATTCGCAGTGTTTTACCTGGTTACCTATTTAGTCATAAGCTTTCTTGTCGTTGTGAACATGTACATAGCTGTTATTTTAGAGAATTTCAGCCAGGCAACAGAAGATGTTCAGCAAGGTTTAACGCCTGATGACTTTGATATGTATTATGAGAAATGGGAAAAATATGACCCAGATGCAACTCAATATATTCCGCTGGAACAACTGTCTGAGTTCGTTGATTATTTGGAAGAACCACTGCAGCTTCCAAAACCAAATTACTTTATTTTGGTAAAACTAGATATTCCGATTTATGAAGGAGATTTGTGTAATTGTCGAGACATCTTAGATGCATTGACGAAGAATTTTCTTGGTACTGCGGATACGGGTGATATTCCTGCTGAAGAAGGCGGTGGTAAAGATAAAGTTAAAATCGAATATGAAGTAATCAGTAGTACATTGTTACGACAAAAGGAGCATTACGCTGCAAGAATTATTCAAAAGGCGTACAGGAATTATCGCTCATCGCATGGAGGGTTTGACACTACGACGAAAGACCCACCACCGTACGATGTTGCTATTGAACTGGCAACAGACCAACAAGCTGAAGATACAGTCGATACTGTGCGAGAAGGTAGGACCGATGATTCTGAAAATATCGAAATGCAAGATATAACATCTAGTAAAGATGATGAGGATTCCACTGATGGAAAAGACAAGGACAAAGAAAAGGAAAACGAAAAGGATGATAATGAGAATTTTGATAATAGGGACACAGATCATACTATTGTTGAGGTTGACTTAAAACCAGATAGTGACGTTGTAGCATGACACGCGTAACACAGATACAATGTTAGACGAATGAAATTATTTTATGAAGTACAGACAGAGAAAACTTGTGATATTAATTATAATATGCTGATCTGAAAGAGTTCATTTGACAGGGTGTTCTGATCACAACGATAAATATAATGTTTATTCATTGAACATAATTAAACTCGTGATGTCCCCCGAGATGGTGTTACATGGCTTCGGTCAGTCAAGAAGCAGACTAGTGACGTATTGATGCAATTTATTTATTGTTTTGATGGTTAAGTAGAAGCTACGGAACGGGAGAAGGTGAGACGTTGGAAAAAATGTTTTGTTCAAGTCTTTGCGTTAGTCCAAATATTATTAACATACGCTAATCAAGTCAGGCGCTACATATGACTGGTGTGTATGTGTCTTGCAAATATACGATGTAACTGAAACAGGTACGCAGGTTTTTAATCATATTATTAACGTCGCAATGTCTCATACAATCATAAGACGAGTGTATCAAGTTTTGTTCTACTGCAATACGTGTTTGTTTTTACTGAAAAATAATAACTAAGTGTGAACAAATGTTCAAACATTTACCTCTTTTTTCCATTTTACTTGCTAAACGTAAATTTTGCACGGCAATAAATATTACAATTTTGTCATTTATTGTATTATCTTAGATGATAAAACTGATTCTTGAAAGAGAAAAAATAGCCTTGCTCTTGTATATTTGCTTCTTCTATGCACACTGTGTAACTGTATAAGTGCACACCTATGGTGAACTAGGACAGTGTCCTTTCTATGACAACGGACATTGTTCCTTTATAATTGTAAGTTTGTGAGCTTTATGTGCGCGTGCTGCAAAATGTGTGAATGAGTTTTTAATTGAATTACATGTATGTAAATGTTTGTGGCTTATGTCTTTTTCTCAGTATAATTATTTTTATTGTCAACTGATCAGTGAAATCATTATCATAAGCTTCGATGTTATCATTGTTTGACAGATGTGTGTTCTCATTCATTCTTGCTGAACAATTCGTGTTATTTGAACTTTGATATAAATTTTAATACATGGATATATAATATAAATATGCTTTGTTCTCCGTGAACATTACTTATACACACACTAATATGTATTAATAGTTTTGTTAATTACTGGTACTAATTCAGAGTGAGTGTATTCGTGGAATAATGGACGAAAACGATTTAATACTGGTGAAATTATTAATTTTATTACTATGACCATGAACATGCAGGAAGATGTGTTTGGCATAGCACCGGAACGTTGGTTTCAGACTTTAAGTTCAATTTAGGAATTTTATGTATAGTGGATTGTACCGATGTAATTTTTGAAAAAATACTTTGGCTGACAAATGAGATGAATGTATTCTAGATGACGTAATATATAGCTTCAAGCTTCTGTGCATCTTGTGTGTATTCAAATTAAACGAAGACTAACTGTTGATCATTGTTAGTGAAGATTTAATGAGCTTTGCTTGTTAATATAGTTGACATGCTTTGGTTTAAGCAGTAAATAACTCAGCGAATGGTGTGTTCGTTATGAACACCACCGGTTAATTTATATAATTATGTGAATTGTTATAAAAATGTAGACGTTTGTTAAGTTTCCTTGTTTTGTTGTTGTTTTTTATGTTTTTGGATACGTGGTCAGTTTACCAGAATTATTAGTACTAGTTTCTGTTTTGCTCAATAGTTTGGAAAATAGTTCAAGTTTGTCATTCGTTTACATGGATCATTATTAAAATAAATGATGCTTAGCATATGTGAGTTTGTAAGACTACGCGATCATTGCTCCTTGTCCGAGTATAAATTGAAACTAATAGCTTTTATAAGAATAATGCAATTAATGTAGTTTTGTCTTATCTTTCACTGAGCAGAATACATCGTAAATATTTTCATTTAAAACGTTGAATTTATTTTTGGTTGTGAGGTACTTGAAATGGAATGTAAATGTTGTATTCAATTTTCAATTAATTGCACAAAGTAAATCTATTAGATAGGTTAAAACAAAACGAAATGGTGTTGATATACAATGGTTCTGTATGATAACTATTCCGGCCAGCTTGATCCGGATAAAATATACTGCTAGCTTTTTGTGTTGAAAAAGTGTGTAAATGCCTCTGTTTTATCTCATATTCATTGTACGCATGTAACCCCGAGTATATATGTATATATATGTTTTACATATGTGTATACATATTAATACAGTATATAGTTATGCTAACATGTTTTCTCATTATCATTATTATGTTATAATTGCAAGGACTGAGAGATTTTGTTGTGCCATATGTTTGAGATTTTTATCATCATGTGTGTATTGTTATGTTTCATTCTGCAATTTTTCAAATTATGCTCAAATTTTATTAAATCAATCATTTTATTCCATTTTCGATGACTTGTGATATTGATGTATTTCTTACTTTCCTGTATTGCATGCCTGTCGTTTCATACAATTAGAGTATACTAAAAACCTTCATATTTACTCATATATTATTAAGGACTATAGTTAGTTAACTACTGTCAGACCAAAAGAAGGGTTTGACAATATTTATCCGATGATTTGTCTAAACAAATATTCGTATGTTACCAATTAAAAAAGCAATTAATTGTATCCTGTGTGATAAATTACTAAAGCAGTAAATATTTATTTTCAAAACCCGCAAACGGACAATATGTCCAATCTTCATTTACCAAAATGCAAGAACTATAACTCCTGCGCCAAAGATCCGGAGCATTTCACTTTACTATATGGGTAATATATGAAAGTTCTTTTTGTGTATATATTTAATATTTAAATTCGGCGGCGACACTATGTTTTGATGAGTATTAGGAATATTGCATCCTATTAAAATATCTTGCTTTAAAACGGAATTTTCGTAATGTTTTCTACAGATTTTGCGAAAAATGGATCAACCAAGACCGTAATAACACTATCTTGTTCAAGCATTTTGAACAAAATGAAGAGAGCAATGTGATTAAAAACACAGTTTACAGTTTATTGGCAATCAGCAAAACATTTCCCTTTGACCATTTACAAAAATAGTTGTGTTTTGTATTAATTATGAATACCTGACAAAAGGGAGGTAATACGAAGGCTAAAAAACCCAAACACTTCCGAATTGTCATTCCTTAGTATCATTATGTAATGTCGCTGCCTGATATGTTTCGTGTCGTTTCCTATCTCTTTACATATCTTATTGTTATTTACATTAACTACAGTATTGTGTTATTTCATAAATAATATCCTCATCTAATCATTGTTCATTTTTTGTTTATTTTTCATAATTTTATTATGAAAACAACAAGTTTAGCTCTATGTCCAAAAGTTATTTCACTTTTTATTTGTTAAATGCTGTTTACCAAACGTCCTTGTAGATATCAGGTTAAAGACTGAGTGTATTAAGATTAAAATATGTTTTTATCACAATCTTTACAAAAATACGCTTGATGCCAGCTGTAAAATTGTAACATTCGACACTTTTTGTATTAAGTCAGCTGAATTTTGTACATTGTAAAAATGGCAAAATTAATGGCAAAAGCAAAATACCAATAATGTATTTCATCAGGTACAAAAAACAACTAAACGCATTTGGCGTATTTGCATAGGAATGCACTGTTATTCAAAATACAAGTATTTATAAATGGAATTTGTTTAATCGTTGCTCTTGATGTACAGCAATTGTCTTGTATGATTCGTTTGATATACCAGTCTTGTTTTAAGGTCTTTAATTGGATCTTTTTAATCAGGAAATATATATTCATCTTTTAATTAACTCATTACTACCAAATATACATGACATGTATTTGAAGCGCATAGTTATTTGAGAACCACTTCGAACAAGTTATACATACCATTTGGTACCCATCATACGTTCTCATATATCGCATACGCTTTACGATTTAAAAAACTTAAATCTATCACCCACATGCATATATCTTGATTCAATTATTGTTCAAACTAAACAAATGAGTTTATTTATTGAAAACAAATGCACTTGATTTTTATAAAGAAAGTAAACAATTTCACTGAAAAGTTACTAGTATTTAAACATAATATTTATGTTTAGTTTACTGTGTGATTGTTCATTTTTACAACACGAACCAATTTTATTTTGAAAGTCAAATCATTTGAGCGGTGGATCGCTTACCACCCACCGTCTTGCCTAATATGTACGAAACTTTACCATATTTTTTCGTGTTTATGAATAGTATGTGTATTGCTTATAAATAAGACCAAATAATGGCCAGTAGACAGGGCCAGGAATATGGCGCATTAAAGATGTACACACTATCTGCCACTATGCTTTAGTATTCGCTAAATTTCGCGCATACATCACAATTATATATTGCAGTGGTTGACTTAGTTTAATGTAGAATTTTTTTGTAAATAAAATTTTACACATTACTGAAAACACGACCTTCTGTTGTTATTTCTATATTAATAATCATGATAGATTGATCCTTTATTCAAAGCTTTTTTTGAAAAGTTATTAGGCGTTTAATATTGTTTATTTCCGGTACATGTATTCATAAATATTGCAACAATCCTAAAAGATTTAAAGGCGTATGAATAAAAATATTTTTTATTTGTTTTTATACTTTACGAAGGGTAGTTGTTCTTTTTCTATGTAAAAAACAAAACAAAACATTATTCGACCTAGGCTAAGAACGTACCCTATTTAATTTGCCATGTTACCGGAAACAAACAATCTATTTAGGCCTTACTCAAGATCATTAATCAACCCATTACTCCATATACCCCTAACATATACGGTGTTAAAATATGTTCACAATGAACGTATTTATGTCTCGTTGTTCTTACAAGAGATGGTCATACGGAGGGTTTTAAAACACTTTTTGAACATCCGATATCACCATGCTGACATGATATAATTGAAATATCTCTTTTGAACGGTGTATATAGATAGTATGGGCCAGGTATCATATACAGGGCGATCTAAAAACATGTCCCAGTATTATACGTACATCTGATATTTGGTATTGATCGATAGCTAAGAAATGTAAATTTTATCCTGAATATAATGTTATTCGAGGGGCGTTTTTAAGTTCCAGGATACGTGATCTATACTGTTTATCGTGTGTTTAAATAAGACATTTAAATACATTTTGTAGAACAATTCATGATGCATATTGTAATATGAATCGAACGCGTAAGGACGTTACACACAAAATAGTACTGCTGTGATTGTAACGTCAGAAATGGCAACCGGCACAACGTTTTCACTGACGATACGTTATTTTAACATGTTCTGAATAAATATCACTCAGTCAAATGACACACACAATTCACCTACCACAAAAATACCACTATTTTCTATTCTCAAAATATACATCGCATCAAAGTATACACTTCCCTGGTCGCTTTGCCAACTTTCGAATCGTCGCAAAACCAAGCTGAAACGTTCGACGCAACGTCTTGCGTCTGATTCACAGCATGCCGTCCCTTCCTGTATTCATCTGAAGCACTGTTACGGACAGTCTGGAAACGTTAATATTACCCATATATCTCACTCAGTGACATGCGATGTTCTTAACACGCAGCGGTCATCAGTTCTAATTGGTATCCGAATATTCTGTTCGCTATCCGAATATCCGTATAAAAATGAACCAAACATCAAGTGTAGCATGAAATGTTTCTGATGTGCGTAGTTGTATGGTATAAGGGTAGGTAACTCCATCTGAATGAATTTCTACTTTCGTTTTGTCAAACTGCACGCAGTGATCTCCCTTGTCGCTATGTTGTAGTATTTAAAGGGAATTAATCTCTTTTCGTGAATCCGCGCAAGTACATGAAATTAATTGAACCGGGTCTTATTTAATTACTTATTAATCAGACAATTGTAAAAATCAGGGACTGTTACTAACATACCTAAAATTTTATAACTGTCCTGCGAAAACAAACTTTAAAATACACCGCAGTGATAATAACGTATTGGCAAATCTAACGGAGACCCCGTGTGAAAGAAAAGAAAACAATAAACGAACCCCCACAATGAACAATGTGACACCTAATTGATTCAATTGTTATTGATAAAGTTGTTAAAAGATGTTGTCGCTCGTTCAAGGTATTGAGATACAAAAATGCACCTATCAATGTTTTCCCCAGGGGGGGGGGGGGGCGGCGGGCTAACCAGGGGATTTGACATTTTTATTTTTTCAAAGTCTAAATTCCCACCCTAGAGCAAGGGCAATTTGTGAAAATTCCCTCACTGGGAGATGCTTTACATACCCCCGGGATCAAAATTTCCTAGGACTCGGCACCATTCTGTCTGTAAAATTCCCACCTATCGGGAACAGCCTTCTGTCAAAAGTCCCGTGTATGAACGCCGCCCCCCCCCCCCCCCCTGGGGGAAAACATTGACAGGTGCATAAACAATGTGACATCAAATTGAATCTATTGATAAAGATTTTAAAAGATGAGGTCTCTCGTTTAAGGTATTGAGATACGAATTTTTCCAAATGATATAACGAAGATTCAAATACCAATTTGCTATCCGGATACTTGAAATATAATACGAACTTTAAAGTCTAGATTTTCATTTTTGCTGACAAAAATGATCAAATTCCAATGATATTCTGATATGTTTACGGGTGATTCTTATGCGGTGACAACAATATCAAAACATGATTGTAGGAATATTGAAACTATGTCATAAATTGAAACAGTTAAAACGCTTATCATTTAAGACAAATTTGCGATTTTGACGTTTTTAGCTCTTTTTCAAAATTGGTGTTCATTTTGAACATTTTGAACGATCCTTATTTACCTTGCTTGAGTGCCTGATCACCAAAAAAATGTACACATAAACGTAAATACATAATATACAATAATAATGCCCTGGGTCAAAATGAATAGCTCCATAATTAAAAGCATTGTCACTGGGACATGTTTTGGGATCACCCTGTAAATTCATGTTTACATTTTATTTGCAATATGGTTCAATATGGCACACAGTGACTCACGAATATTATGAAAGTTCATGAATCAATGTCTATTAAAACTATACATATTGTCATGTCTATTGATGAAGTAAAGCTGCCAACAGGAGTGACTTGAAGGCATCCAATGTTGGAGCCACGACTGTGCTGTCTGGAAGAAGGTTCCAGGCAGGTACTTTGTCTGTAATGCACTCCTGGTATATATACAACAAACTGTGACTGTCCATGTTACTTGACCCATTAGGCCTACTTTACGTAGATATATAAACTCATTTCGATTATATCGTATTAGCATCGAATACCGTATGAACACTGTTCAAATACGAGGTCCATTCAATAAATTCATAGACTGGGTTAATCGGTTTAGTAATACCCAATGGCACAGAGAAATACAAACTACAGCCTTTCGGACAGAAAGAATAGAAACTATTGCTCGAAACAACGCATTGTACAAGAAAATATGGCTTTTAATGGTTTATGTGCAGTGACCACCTAATGAGGCAGTCGAATTGGTGTGTTGGGTATGTCTCAATGCAAGCTTGTTATACCCAATGTTTAATGAAGATGGATCAATTTGAACTAACTTATTGAGCGAAAACATTTTTTCTATTTTTAGTAACAGTGATCTTGACCCCTACTGGCCCGAAATACAATCGCATGCTAGGTATCTATGCCAGCGTTCTATATACCAAGTTTCATGAAGATGCGACAATCCAAACTCAAGTTATTGACCAGAAACCTTTTTTTCTATATTTAGAAAAAGCGACATTGACCCCCACTGGCCCAATACAATCCCAAGCTAAGTCTCCATGCCAGTTTGCTATACAAAGTTTCTTGAAGATGTGTCAATCCAAACACGAGTTATTGACCGGAAACCTTTTTTCTATTTTTAATCGTGTTAGAATCCAGGTTAGTAGACTCTACATCTTCATTTACATTGGATATGTTATCAGTAGCTTGTTGAGAGGAGAGTCATGTTAGCACCGGTCGATAGTAAACCCCTGGACATATGGTATGTGGTTCTAAGGCAATTAAAACTCTCAACCGTAAGCTCAAAAGTATTTCAGCTCCGCTGTTCGATTTCCAAACTTTCGATTATGTCACATAATGGGTCTTGTAACATACTAAAATTCTAGGTTCATACTGATTTGTAACAGTTGATTTTTGTGGGTAAAACCTTACAATGTAAAAGCAAAGCATATTGTCATAAATAAATAAATAATGTCGTTTTATTTGATGAAACTATATTGTGCCACAATTTGTGGTAGGTATGTTGTAACTTGAAGTTAAAAAAGCGCACAATTTTTAGGGGTAAAACCTTTCAAAATATATTAAGCGAAAAGCGTGAATGTTGGGAATTGGTTGACTACAATGCCATTAATCATTTTATTTTATAATTAATCATTGATAGGTTCATATTTCCTTGCAGTTTAAGTGATCAACAATATAGTGCCAGAATATTGCGCTAAATGAGAGTCTTATATGGGGTAAAATATTAAAAATATAAACAAGTAGACTCTAGTGTGAATTTCGGAATCAGTTAATCTCTCCATAAAAATCAAAAGCTATGGAACTAGATTTAAGTATGTTACAAGAGATCAACATTGTGACAATTCCGACAAAATTAATTTCTGTATAATATAGTTCCCTTTTTGTAAAGTTGGCGCTTATAAGGGCACCTGTACTAATTATATGACGTCATCATAATCATTGTGTTTTATTTGACGCCAATCGGTGAAATGTCTAGGTTAATCATGACATTCATAGTAAGTCACTAAGTTGGACGATTTTGAAGAGATCTTTTAACCTTTTTTGAAACATTAAACTACATAATTGTATGAACATTACCGAAATTTCAACTGATACCAACGCAAAAGCCTGGAAAACCACAACTTCAAAAACAACGAAAAGACGAAGCATCAACAAAATACTGAAACAAATGATAATTCCGGACCCAATCTCACCTCCTATATCTCCAATTAGGCCTACAACAACTGAAGAATACAACGAAACGGCAGACCATACCACAACAATTCAACAAAGTGGAAACACAGAGACCATCTTACAAGATGAGTATTCATACAAAGAAAATATAACTATATACATTTACCGAATTTACGGTATCTTTAATAAATAAACATTGTTCTGTAAATAAACAGTTACAAATCTATTTTTAGATCAAAAACACCACGTGACAAAAACACCTTTTTAAGTACTTCGAGACACTAAACTTACCTATTTTTTCATCCCTGATGAACACTATGTGTATAGTCGAAACTAGTTGGAATAAATAAATTGAAAAAATACCCGTTGTCTTGTCGTGTGTTCCACTATACTCCTTTATACTTGTATTATTATACATAATTTTATGTGAAGAAGAGTCTGATACACGACTTAATAAAACAACGAAAAGCGGACAGCGACGCAAGATCGCACAGGGCCGACAGCGACGCAAGATCGCACAGAGCCGACAGCGACGCAAGATCGCACAGAATAAGCCAGGAAAACATCTCCAGATTTAAAGTATTAAACAAACTAAAAATCCAATGCACAAGAACAAATCATCATATACAGTATCTACAAAAATGTGTGGACACTAAATCAATTCCAAAATCGCTGAGAGTCAACCAGCCCCGACAGCTCGAGTATCAATAATTTATTACTATTCAACTATTTGGCAAACACGCGAAGAACAACTCTAAAGCGAAATCTTAATAGAAGAACATCCGGCAATAGGAATTTTATACATTTCTTATATTATTATTGGTCTTATTTTTTTCCTGCGAATATGAAGGGTTATAACTGGGCGATTTAGGCAATAATTCTGTAAAAAATTGTCGAAATAAAAAAAACTTGACGATATGCGTTAGAGCACCTAGTAAGTGTTTGGCAATTTGTTATGACAAATGTAGGAGTTCTACAAATTAGAGTTTATTGGTAAAAAAGGGCCATAACTCCTATAAAAAAGGCCGAATCACAAAATCCTTACAATATGCGCTGGGGCACCTCATAGCAGTAATTCTGTGAAATAATGTAGGAGTTACACACAGAAGTCTGATGCCTACATTAACAAACCACTTCGCCTTTGGCGGGGGATACAAATGATACTACCACCGATACCTACCTTCAACTTTACAACATATTTCATCATACAAAATGTAATTGACCAACATCGTCGTCTACCATACAGCTATGTTCATCAACACCATTCCTTTCATCGTGTACCATATAATATAATAGTCTCTACCACGAGTTTGCAATTGATATAACTTGAACAACAAAAAGCATCAATGTCAAATTAACAACTGAAGAAAGCTATTATATTAATTGGAGGAATAATTACAATAAGATCAGCATGGAATTATATCATTGTAACTGCTGCCACACATTTATCAAAGCGGATATTTATAAGCAATTTAAAGAAATACATTGGTATATGAAAAACAAACACGAGACGAGAAAAAACATCTACGAATGTTATACAAGTGGACAGCTTCTAGCAATTAACAATCTTGCACCCAACTGTATAAATATTGGATTAATTTAACCAATAGTTAAACCTTAACCACTGGTTATCTTTAATTTGGTTAAGCGAGTACCTTATCCACTGGTTATCTTTAATTTGGTTAAGCGAGTACCTTAACCACTGGTTATCTTTAATTTGGTTAAGCGAGTAAAATGTCTTCTTAACTTCACATGTTTTTGTTAGTATAAGTAAACCGTGCGCGTACGTTGTTTACGATATTTTCCTTCAGCTATCAGTTTGATAAAACTGCTTATTTCTTTAATTCTACAATTCGTTGGAATCTCATACTAGGTAATTAGTTGTATTTGATATATTTATGTATATTTACAGCCAAATTTAACTGAAGTTCATTCAACTTAACGATTTTATTCGCAGAATTCTGCCGTTCTTCTGTGGGATTCCACCGTTCCTGCAGATTTCTGCTGCTGGTGGAATTCCGCGGATGCAGAATTTATTGGGTATAAAGGGAAAAATCATTGTTATTTGGCAGATTCGGGTACTTTTATTTTCATCTCAGATTAAGTTTGGCTTTTGTTTGCATTCTTTATTCATTGACTTTGATCATTTGTTAGGCTATTTTGTGATATTATTAAGATATTTGATAGATTGCTTCTTGTGTGTTTAGACACTTTTAAGTATAAATATTGCATTGATAACCGATTAAATTAACAGTACTCTCTTCAGCCTACTCTTTCGTTTGTCGTTTTATACTTTTCATTATTTGATCAACTGTGTCGGCCACTTGCCTCCTCAAGCAGCCTTCGTGTGGTCGCGACAATACTTACACTCAGCACTTGCACTCAGGATGGGGGAATTCTCAATTTTTAGGATCATCAAGAATACTCATCACTCTGCCTTTACTCATATTTCTGAGACTTGAGTGCAGAATGGGAGTATGAGTATGGAATAATGGTAAACTCGGCCTCCACTCCGAAAAGAACGCCAACGTCGTTGTTTGGGAAACAGAAGTCACAAGAGACATGTAGAGCGATCATTTAACGGAAACGTCGTCCAAGGGATGCCCAACGACGCAGTTTCAGATTTGAGAAACACTCAATAATGGCGTTGTTAGGCGAGATCGGTCACGGTATCACTCCGACATTGACGAGACGCAGCCACTCTGTGCCACTACCTGTACATGTGTTGGTTTGCCTCAGATGTCTGCCACAGGGACGTTTTATAACAGCATTGGTGACGCAAAGATAACTTCCCACATCAGTATTACATAAAGTAAGTATTCTATATCGCCTTTTACATAAGACCGTTTTTTTCTGATTATCATTGTATAGAATGCCTAATTTCTGCTTAAATGGTCATGTTTAGATCTTAGTCAAATTAGTGTTGAGTACTGTTGACGTAATACACTATTTTTTTCTGTTTACTGGTTTAATACCTTATGTTGAAGTTACGACTCGAGCCTGTGACATTTTAGTCTCTACAATTAACAAGAAAGACATGACCTGTAGTCTGTTACTGTAGATCTACATTTCACATCATCCATCAGACACAAACTTTGAGATATAGATCCTACTAAAACAGTCCGCCCTGATAATTTATCAGCCACGCTACCACAATTTTGCCAGATTCCGATCTCCATCACTAACCTTAAAAAGATAATATTAAGTCAGACAGTGCCTTATATGTTTTTTATGTTTTCTGTGCTCGGCTGCTCAAGTTGAGTGCGGCCTTCCCTGTCTGACTTTTAAAATATTATCTGATCTAATATTATCTCTTTGGAATTAAAGACGTTTTCGGTAGTAATTTCTGCGAATCCCTGTGCGAAAGAAGAACTCTTCACCTATATCCAATCCAATATACAGACGGCTCATTCTCGCACAAAATAATGTCTGCTCAATATCGATTGAACGGCAGTTTTTCTAAGAAATCCAGAGCTGTTAAACTTATAAACATGGTCACTATGTTTGATTATAGCAGAAAGCGTCAGTTACCTCGGAATGAGTCTGAAAATTCAATTAATAGTATCGCTGTCGTTACCCCACCCACCAATGAACTTTAAGTTTCAACTTGGTCTGAAGAAAGTTCTACATTTTCGGGATTCTGTGAAGTGTTGGAATTGATCATTTGGCAAAATAGATGTTTGTACCAACTGCAAAATGTCGTTAAACCTTGTGGCTATTTCACACGAGACCAGACATGGCTTGGGATCCATACTGTTTATTGAATGTCAGTGCGGCATTGTGAATGAGGTGACAACGTGCAAATCGCATCGTACAGGATCCCGTGGGCCAGCTGTATTTGATGTAAACACCAAAGCTGCTATATAGGAGAATATAATCAAATCAATATTTTTAAAATTTGAACATTTCATTGATCATTTTTGTGAATGTTGTCTGAAATACATTGTGTCGGCATTTGCCATTTCACATCGCATGTCTTATTTCGTTTCTTTGTGTTTTTGTAAATTGGGTTAACAAAGCGGAACAGTATTTCGGATAAACACGATCATGACTTCTACAGTGAGAACTGTCAAAACCACGATTCTACATGTTCGTCTTATTGTTAAAAGTGTCATTGGGGCCTATACTTGCTTTTATAATGATGTTGGGATTTAAAATTCACAATGGAAATGCCCATAAATGATCAACCAAGTCTGGGACCATTTTTTTTGTTAGCATCTAGAGTACTACAAAAAGGGAGACAATTCTGGTTAAATAGCGCAAAAAGAAGCACGGTGACCTATGTTTTTTTTCTAAATATTCTGAGGGAGTACACTTTCATCAACATCATTTGCGAAAATAAAATAAAAGTTCTTGGACCAGATTTTTTTATTTGTCAATAATGTATCTTTTTTTAATTTTGGGCAAATTTTGAACATTCGAATGTGTGAATGTTATCAAAAATTTATAATGTGCATAGATCTAGGTATATTGGAGTAATATGTTTTTGTGCATCTGAACTAAAAAACAATATTTTTAGATAAAAAAGGAATTTTTATTAAAAAATAAAAACATTTTTATAGAAGTGATTTGTATGTAGGGAATGGGGCAAGGATGGGGAGTTGCTGTTTGCCACATAAAAGGTGCAATTGTCATGATACAGGAAGAGGAAATGAACAGCCTTTATAGCTGAAACTAGGTCATTCTTTTTTTAATCTGAAAATATGTATTTAAGCTTTTTGAAAGCTGAAACTTAAGACTTTCTGAAACTGGGACTTTCGGCAGTTTATAGTTTTCTCGATCAGTTGTGTGTTGGGCATTGTGTCGTGTAATTGTAGTCTGTGTGTTTTTAGGTTTTCTGTGCTCGGCTGTTCAGTTGAGTGCTTCCTTCCCTGTCCGATCTTACATTATATGCACTTGCATCCGTTCAAACGTAATTTCAGTTAAGAACAAGGCATTAAGAATTGCAAGCAATACAGAAGTCCCCTACCGGTTTAAAGCCACTTTCAATGTTTATGTTGCTATAGCAACCACATTTCTTGTCAGAATCAAAATAGACGGGCATAATCCCCTTATTGTCCCACATATCAAGTTCCATAAACCTAGCTTGGAAACTATTTGAGTTATGACAGGAACCAGATTTTTGGACGGACTGACGGATTTTTGACGGAGGGCAAACCTAAAGTCCCCACCGCTCAAAAACCGGTAGGGGACTAATAAAAATAAAGATTGCAACAATGTGTTTCGTTTCATAAGAATGCAACAATGTATTGAGAAACCAACACACAAGAAATGTGAATGGAACCATAAAGACACAGCAGCTAAGGGAAGTTTGATTTAACTTCTAAAAGCAATAAACTTACAGTGGGTTGAGAAACCATCACACAAGAAATGTGGATGGAACCATAAAGACACAGCAGCTAAGGGAAGTTTGATTTAACATCTAAAAAAATAAAGAAATTTGGATGGAAGCATAAAGATACATAAGATAAGGTAGGTTTGGTTTAACATCTGAAAGCAGTCGCCCTAAAATTACAGGACCTTGTTGCGACATGTTTGTATCTAACATACTATTTATAGATTCACTAGTATGAGATCTAAAACAATTATATTAATACAGAATCTACGTAATGAAATTTACGCTTTGGATGTTCACAATCATGAATAATGTGCATTTATTAAACGAAAATACTTTTGAATAAGCGGATTACGTCATAGTGTAAACAAATGACGTCATAATGTAAAATAGATATACATGACGTCATTAGCAGAAGAGCACGAAATACAAAAATGACAAAATGGCTCCACAAATATAGAAACAAATAGGACAGGGAATGCAGCACTCAACAGAAACAGCAGAGCATGTAAAAGCAATGAAAAGGCTAAGAAAGAAAGAAACAGTGTACATGCCATTTTAGGCTTTCGAATTTGATCGACAACTACAAGAGAAACAATACAAGAACTGTCGTTGTTATTTACAGTTTATTTTTTTTTTATTGCCATTCACAAAGTTCTATCTTACAAAAATATAATATTAAGTCGGACAGGGAAGGCAGCACTCAACTTAACCAACATATGTATCTTTATATTGTATTTCATTGACAGTCAAAAGGAGCTATCAGTATATGAAATAAGAAGACCGATACATGTAGCTCATTGACGGTCAAGCGCCACTATGCCTCTAGTTAAACAAATGCGAGAAAACTGTCTTTCCCATTGTGACGCCACCCCCACATATTCATACGGAAGTAAGATTCATAACAAGTCAAATAGTTTCTGCGGCTAGATGATTTGCCGTCTTTATTTGACAGGGAGTTGACAGGATCCTCGACGTTCTATTAGAGATTTTCAATAGACGTTGACCTCAGACTTCGAGAAAGCTAACATCGGATTAAATGTAGGGGTCGACTCAAATAAATAATAAAAATATACCAGATTTATATAGCGCCCTTTTCGTGCGAACACACGTTCAAAGGCACTTTACATTATAGTGTTGCAGCCACAAGGGCGCAGGTGCATCCTCTACCAGTTCAGATACAGGCATGTCCGGTGCTGCAGAAGTGGGCCTAGCTCTTATTTCAAATAGACAGTCTGGTTCTTTAATGTGCCCGGTGTATAGCACCGATACACAGCTTCCGGAGCCAGGCCCCCAATGTCAAGACAGGGGGAGTCAACATATCGTTCCCCCCGCCTCAATAATTCAGACCATATTCATAATTTTCGGCTCAAAATAGTCTCATAATAGGTAATTAGCCTTTTGTTCATGGTGACAAAGAATAAAATGTTTATTTTCCATTATTTGTTTCGCTCACAAATAATTATTATAGACAAAGGGAAGAGAAAAGGCTTCTTAATATTCTAAAACAACAGCCTAGGAAACGCTAAGTAAGCGATTCTTCTTCAGACTCGGATATGTCTGTACATTTCATGGACTCTGATGATATTTCCTTCGATGATGACATTGATCTCAACGACTATTCAGTTTACGCTGATGAATGGAATGTCAGGGATGTGGTAAGACAGGTACATAATGCATGATCGGATCGGATGCGACTGTTGTGCTCGCTGGTGGCATTATAAATGTACAGGTCGGACTGATCTACACACCATCAGTCACAGAGAGTTGCTGTTGCTGTTGTAAATTTCAAGTGCAAAAAATGTTAAAATGTTTTATCATCAATCACTGTGTCACAAACGAATTCAATTTATAAAAAAAACTGTATTCTGCGTACGTTACCATGCTTGGTAAAGCATTTTTTGACTAAATCCATTCAATTACACTAACTACACATGCATGTATATGACCTATGTTATATTTCTATGATGATAATCTTGATAATATTCTCGTGAGATCCATGTTCTGTCTCACGTGTGTTAAAATCTCGTTGTACATTGTATAAATTGACATTCATTATATAGTTTATTTACATCGTCATACTAATTTCCTGAGATCGTGTGTCAATAATGATTTCTCTTCTTTATCGAAGGCCGTTTTCTAGTTTCTGTCTGTGCAGGGTTATGTCGTCAAACCGGGTTTTACGCATTTTGTGAACATTCTATGCTCGACACAGGCGACATTGTGTACGTGTATTGATAAAAGTTGTATTTTTTATGTATAATATTATATTGTCTTGAAGTGTGCAGTACAAATTAAATGATTGTATTCGGCTTGTTTAAAATATTGGACATAATGTTGAGTTGGGTATATGAGGGCCAGTCATAAAGAAAGACCCCTGTCTTATGTATTCATAGTATAGATGTGAAAGATATTTTTATCGGGTCGAATCCCTTTGACTGCTCTATATGAAAATATGTTGCCAAGAGAGCTATGCGCCACAGTAGAGAAAGAAATTGTCAGACAAAGTTTGCATTAACTCCTATGTATATTTCTCTTAATTAGACTTTACCACTGATGTGTTAAATTGCTCTTGCTGAACCCCTTCCTATTAAAGAGTCTCATAAATCGGGACACTTATGCAAGAATTAGTAGGACCAATAACACAATAAGGACTATTTAATTTGCTTAATTGATTTTGTACTTAAAACTGGCCTGATTAATACCAGTTTAGGTATCTCAGAATGCAGAGATTGCACAAGATGGATCCCTTGTTAAAAAATCCACAGGGAGCATGCTACCGGACCGCCCTTGTTACATAATAAGATTCTGATAACCAGCTATTTCTATTATCTCCAAACAAAGTCCTCTTCCCCCAATGTTGAAGACGCTACAACGCCCATGATAACCGTACGAGAAAATGAACTGCCAAAGTCCCAGCTGTCAAAAATCTGAATGAACTAGTTTCAACAATCAAAAAGTCTAATGCCAAAGCTGAATTACCTAGTTTCAACAGTAAAACGGCTGAGCTGAATACCTAATTCTAGCTGTCTAAAGTCCTAAAAAGTTAAATAATAACAGGAATAAAGAGCTGAATGCCATAGTGGCGATAACAAAGAGAAAAGCATGTATACACTTCATGAACATAGATATAGAATATACTATACCCATCTGAAGATTTGTTCAGAATGTAGTTATGCCCTCCCCCATCTTTGATGAGGGTGTATATTGCTTTGCACATGTTGGTTGGTCTATCGGTAGACCAAATGGTTTCCGTTTAATAACACACGAACGCTTTGCCCTAGGATCTTCAAAATTTACATGGCGGTTGGTTATCAGCAGTAGATGACCCCTTTTAATTTTGATGTCAGTGGGTTAAAGGTCACTGTGATCTTTACCATTTCTGACTATTGGGCCGTCATGGGGGCATGGGTGTTTTACAAACATCTTTTGTTTCTTTTACAATGCGACCAGTATGGGGATGTATTATTTTCGGTGAAAGGTCATGGAGTACTTTCAATGGGTTCTGTTAAGCCTGTTATAACATTTCATGTTTTAGGTATTTCAGCATTTTACAGCTGAAACTAGGTCATTCACCTTTTTATTGCTGAAACTAGGGCATTCAGCTTTTATCTTTTTTTAGTTTTTTGACATCTGGGGCTTGGGCTTTCAATGTTTTGACAGCTGACACGTGGACTTTCATCGGTTAAGTTCATTTTCTCGTTCAGTTATGTGTTGGGCATTGTGCCGTGTAACTGTGGCATGTGATTTGTTTTAAGTTTTCTTTGCTCTGCTTGAGTGCTGCCTTCCCCGTCCATTTTCTATTATATGTTTACATGTCTGTTATCAGCTGTCATTGTGGCATTTTAATTAGGAGGCAATACATTGCAGGAATCTTTATTTACTATCATGTTCCATGCTGTACCTATCGGGTGAAAAATAACAATATGATTGCAAATAGGGGAAGAATTTATACGGTCGTCACACAGCATAGACGATACTGGATTATGCATATCCAATGACAATTGTCACTGTCCGTGCAAAGACGGACACCCGTCAGTCAACTGGCTTTTCAGTTGTACATCTCCATTTTAATCTCTCGTCGAAAGGCGAAGAGATATATACTGAGCAAATATTCCAACTAGACTTTTCTTAGATTTCTACAAGCAGATCTAGTTTATGTTTTAGTTCTATTTTAAAATAAGATTTATGATATTTATTGGGTACAATCAGAGACTATAGACCGCTGACTTAGAATTATAAGGTCTTAAGTACTCGTGCATATTTGAAATCTCAAGGCGCTTCTTCTGAGCCTATTTTCATGAAAATCGGAAGTCATCATGTGGACCAAACAGATTGAAGTTTAAAACGCTTGTTTTTCCATAAGAGTAGTTTTCAGACAGTTTTTCATGTTTTCTCAAAATACTAATTTTGTACTTACGACCTTCTAATTATAAGCCAGCGAGATGTTCTTATTCAAGACTCAACTTATAATAATAATAAGACTTTATTTATAGAGGCGACACAGTTGGGTATACCCAGTCTTCACTGTGAGCCTCATTAACATATTTACATAATATGTACAGTAATAACAGAAGATAATACTAACAATTAACAATAATAACAAAACAAAATTATGACTTGGCTGAAAACAAATTTAGTTTAAAATGTACTGTTATGCATAATTATATAATGAATAAAAACAGAAAGTCATTGACACAAACGGTTGGAGCTAAGATCAGGACCTAAATGATCTTTCAAATGAAAGAAAAGGTTTGTTGACCACCAGAGAACCACCGCTTTAGATATTTGCTTTTGAATGTGTTAACACTTTCAGATTCTCTTATATCATATGGAAGTGAGTTCCACAATTTAGCACTCGAGTATGCCAATGATTTTCTGAAAAACTCAAGTATCGGTTTTGGTACAGAAAGAAGTCTCTGTTCAAATGACCACAATGACCTGTTGTCTCTATATGTAAATAGTTGCTCCATATAATTTGGAAAAAGGTTATTGAGTGACTTGTAAACAAGAATGGCTTTTTTGTAGTTAACTCTATCTAACTGTTCTGTCACGTTAAATCAATTATGATGAAATAAACATTGATCCGTCCGTCCCATATTTTGTCTAGAGCATTGCTCTAAATCTGTTTGAGGTATCGACTTCAGCAGTTTTACTGTTGTTACTAGGTCATTCAGCGTAGGCATTCCGCCTTTTGGTTGCTGTATCTTTTCTACTGGGTCATTCAGCTAGTTATAATTTATTATACTTTTCGACAGGTTGGACTTGGGCGGATCTGCGCTTGTTTAGTTGGGCATTGTGCTTTGCGTGTTTTTAATGTTTTCTGTGCTCGGCTGGTTAAGTTGAGTGCTGCCTTCCCTGTCTGACTTAATATACTCTTTTTGAAACTTGGTATGTGAATAGATGACAACTAGGAGAAATGCAGTGACCAAGAACCATAACTCTATTACTTGGTAAACAAGACGAGAACGCCAGATGACGTCACCATCTGTGACGTATCATAATTACGTAGTAGTGTGGTCACATAACTACTAGTAGTCCAGTTTAGAAATCATCTCCCATTCTTTAGAATATAACCTACATTATGAGCCAATGAAAACGTCGAATTTTGGCGGCTAAATGAAAATTTAATCATTAAAATTTTCTCTTAACAGACTTGACGTCATGCGTTGGCGCTAATTGCTATCGGCCAATCAGAATGCAGAATGTTATATTCTAAGTTAGTTAGAACATATTAAGTAAATTTTAATGACTAAAAAGGACTCGCTTCGCTTCGCTCGCTCCGCCCTTTTTAATCATTAAAATTTACTTAATATGTTCTAACTATAACTTAGAATATAACCTACATTATGAGCCAATGAAAACGCCGAATTATGGCGCTTAAATGAAAATTTAATCATTAAAATTTTCTCTTCACAGACTTGACGTCATGCGTTGGCGCTACTTTCTATCGGCCAATCAAAATGCAGAATGTTATATTCTAAGTTAGTTAGAACATATTAAGTAAATTTTAATGACTAAAAAGGACTCGCTTCGCTTCGCCCTTTTTAATCATTAAAATTTACTTTAATATGTTCTAACTATAACTTAATTTTAAGATAACTTTTTGTCCAGAGCGTAACTCGAAAACTGTTTTAAGGTATTGACTTTAATCTTGATGTATGAATAGATAACCTTGTTAATTGATTGCCAGCAATTTCTGTATAGCTCATTTTTTTCTGTATCTTCAGTTGAACAACATGGAGCAAGTCATAATGACTGTAACTTTCTTGTTTCCCGTTTCTCGGACTAACGCAGTCAACAGGTCATACAGCAATGTAATGTTGACATACAGTTCTAGTCCTGCATCTGCAAATGACTTCTCCTCATACAAGGATTGAATATTCTTTGTGGCTAGAATACTAGCGTTACTTAGACGATACAATCGTAATCTTCTTTTTTTCTTCTGTCACCGGACACAAACTTCTTGTTTATTTTTCTTGTGATTATGTAGCCTAATATTCTCTTCGATTGTGTCACATTCTTGTTGGGTAAAGTTTTTTGCTCTTGTTTTTTTCCCTTTGCTGACTCCATTTTTGTGATACCTGGGGCCGAATTGCACTGCTTTAATTCCCATTATAATTATAACGTCAACTTTTGATTGACGGTTGTCTTCAGCACTTCATTTTCCGACAATCAAAAATGCGTGGACCTCGTAGCCTTGGCTTTTTCTCTGCATCACCCGCTGAAGGCTGGCGTGTGTTTTAGCAAATGAATTATCGATGAGGTTGCCGAATCCAGTGGCCGAGAAAAACCCATCAGTCTACTCTTGGCTTATCCCCCGATATGTGAACTTTTTCTTCCCATTCTTTACCATACTCCTCCATTTTCTTTTATTTCGACAACTGACCTGTAAGCATATTTAATTGACTATTCATTTAACTTAATAAATTATATAGCTAATACTGTTGTGTAGAAGCTTGTTGTCCCGTATATCATGGCAAGCCACCGACTGTCAGTGGCAGATTGGGTCGTGTCGTAACAATGTAGATTGATAAACGGAACATTCCACGTTTAATAGACTAAAATGACCAGAGTATCGTATTGTTTGGCGTGCTAGTTTTATAATATCTACTGTGGCATGATAATGATAAATGCATGATGATAAACCTGTGGCACACTCCTAGCGAGTAGTTCACTGCTTCCGTGACGGCTTGCCAGGACTCCGGTCGTTTCCTACCGTCACCTGTCACAAACTTTTTATTTTTAATGTGGTTGTGTATCCTAATATTCTCCTCTATTAAATCTCACTCTTGTTCGGTAAAATTCTTTGCTCGGGACTTTTTGGCTTTGGACGTCTTCATTGTTGTAAGTGTGACGTCGTCTACTTAAAATTCCGCGAATATTTGACAACCGGAACCACGATTTGTTGCATGAAGGGATCGATCCGATCGCTTTGCATTGTGAATAGTTTGGTTAAAGATAACTTATTCAACTCGTTAACCAACTTGGATAACTTAACCAATTTGGATGAGTTATCCAACCTGGATAACTTTAACCAACGTTTATGCAATTGGGTTCTGGGTGACGTTTTCCGCGCTCTTGATTGAAGCCTATTTGTCAGTTTAGGCTTTCCCTCCGTTTTGTCAACTTTCATTTAGAACACTTATACCAGGTGTATAAACAAGAGTCTTACTTACATCCTCTTGTACTATCTGTTTTGAGTGTGTGCGTGTCAAACCACGTTTTACACAGTAATTTACGAAAAGTTTTGCGCGGCACTTAATCTCCCCGATGTCGTCAAAAAACCCGAGGTGCTCAGAATAAGTTTGTTAAAACATCAGTTAATCAAGTGCAGTCATAGACACATGATTTCAAATTATCTGAGTTTCAAATTATCTGAGTGTACCCTATTAATTTATAGAGAAGGTTGTCCAGCGGCCATGTTCAGCCACAGCGGATATGACGTTATGAAAGTTTGTACCCAGTGTTTCTACAGTTGTAAAAGCAAACACGGATACCAGTTCCTTCAACGTCATATCCGTTGCTGCCAAACATGGCCGCTGCACAACCGTCTTTCTATATAGGGTACACTCAGATAATTTGAAACCATATGCCATATGAAATCCATTTTAACCTTGTAAGTTATAATACTCCGAGTGAAACTTGCTTGAAAATAATCGGAGCAATTTTTCAGTGTATTTTCTGAGGCACATGATTTATCTCAAGGTCACTCGGGGAATGGAACAACATCCTTACCAGGGTCACTTCAGCGACTATCCCAGAGCACTTCCAGTCAGTCCACTTTTAACAAAGCTTTCAACTGTATTTAATCCTTTCACAAATATTTGCACAATAAAGGAGGAGTGTAGTGGAATACACAACACAGCGGGTATCTTAACAATGTATTTTCACCCAACTAGTTCCGGCTAGATATAAGCCTTCATCGGGGATCAAAATATACAAAATTGATTCTCCAAGTGTGAAAAGATAAGTCCGTCCGTCGAAAACCTGGATCCTCACATAACTCAAATAGTGTCTAAGCTAGGTTTGTGAAACCTGGTATGAGGATAGGCAATAAGGGGATTGTGCCCGTCTAATATATTTTAATTCTGACAAAAATTGAGGTTGCTATGGAGACAGAAAGAGTGAAAGTATGTCCAAAATCTGGATCCTACCATAACTCAAACAAGCTATGTTTATAAAACTTGGTATGTGGGTAGGTGCCAATTATGCTCATCTAAATAGTTGGTGGTTGTGACTTCATTGCTGTTTGGCCATTGAGGCTTGACTGGGGTTTCTAGAATTTTCCCAACTGTATTTATTCCGGTTTTGCCACCAACTTACAATCAATAGTTTATTGACTAGGTCAACCTAGTTAGGAGATTATGTTCATCTTAATAGTTTGTGGTTGTTATGGCAACAGGAACATTGAACATAATTTAAAGGTCATGACTTCAAACCGGTAGGGGACTTGTGTATTGCTTGCAATTTTTAGTAATATGTTTATTCTCTAAACCGTCGGCTTTCCTGATAGAAAGCAAAACCGACACATTATTAGTTATCCAGTTCTTCTGTGAGACATCACTTCTGATGATATTTCTTCATTTCTCGTCGCTTACGCCAGCCACCGAGTGGAACTGTCTCCAAAGATTCCATCTTTCTGTGTTTTTGTTGCGCATATTCTCTACAAACTGTCCTTTCTGTTGCACAGACACATAAAAAATGTAGGTTGTTTTAATAATACATGTAATAATAATAATCATGAATAGACTTTATTAGTCCCCTACCGGTCTAAAAATATTTTGATTCTGACAAAAATTGAGGTTGCTATGGCAACAGAATCATTGAAAATGGCTTCAAACCGGTAGGGGACTTCTGTATTGCTTGTTTTACGAGGAAACTCATTTGACAATTATATTAAATGACAATCTTCCATGAGATCCTCAAGTTTTTACTGAGTGTTGTCCTTCCCGGAGCAATGATTGAAGTGGGCATGTCGTCACTGGCACTGGCACTGGCATGTCATTAGACTGGACCTGTTCTAAGCTCTCTAATGCAGTAGCCTCAAATTCATCTAGATCTACTTCTTGTAGGAATATATTACTGATATCAAATAAATGTTCACCTCAAAAACTCCCATCAACAACGTCAAATGAACCTAACTGCAACTCTGTATTATTCATAGTTGTAAACTGGTGGGTGGGGAGTGTGACTTTGTGCTGCAGACGTTATCGTTATTTTAATTACATTAAAAAATATTTGACTTTCATTTGAGAAGGAAATAACAGTGGATTGAGTCTATTGCCTTCAAAATGTAAACGAACAAACGATATTAAATATGATGTAGATCTTAACGTAATATGAACTAATGCACAGCATATGTAGCGGACCATGTCAGTTGTCCTACATTATTTGTAACATGCTCATCTAGTACTGGATTTTTTGGTGATGCATAACTTCACAAAAAGTTGTTTGGTTACGAAGTTACGAATCTGGAGCAAGCCGTTTCCAAAAGGCGCTACCGAGCGCTTTCCTACGTCTATGCAACCTATCGAAGCGGTTCGTTGCACAAGAAAGCGCGCGATAGCGGTTTGATACGAAATATTGGGTACAAAGTAACGAAAGACGATACAAACCTGCTATAATGAACACGAATAATACACGTTTTTCAATTTGTTTAATTCTAGGTCTACTTAATTCAGGGGTAACTAATTTAAAAATGAATAAGTAGATATAAACACAGATAACAACTGATTTCTAGGCCTTATTTGATATTTTATCTTTTTTTAATGGGTTGCATGAGCATACCAGTTAGTACTTTTTTGTTCAAAAGAAAAGGCTATTTTCATTTCAATTAATCATATTACCACGGAAATACATTATATCCGTGATATTACGATTAAATATCAAACATCTTTAATCTTAATCACCTTTTTTCGTTAAATAAACCCTGCAAATCGTCACAACATAAAAGAGATTCAGACGGAAAATTACGGGTTTTATTGTATCCAATGACGACAACAACAACATGTAATTAGTTTTCGCGACCTTCATCCCGCGAATATTTTTTGACGATTTTGGAGGGATTTTTTAATTACATCTCGGCGAGGAATTGCGAAAATGCATTTGTTTTACTTTCTTTACAATAACCTACAACTACGATGTGGATTATCACCGTCCGGTCTAGATACGTAAATACCCGAAACGGACTTTAATTAATTGTATTGCAAACTTTGCGATGGGAAATAACCGAAACTTGTGTCTTTTTCATTGGATTTTCATAAGATTGGTTGATATTTCGCGCATATGAACGATTCCCGCTCGACTTACTTCGTTATCTCAGAGTAATCATGTGTCTCATAACAGTTTGTAGCATCGGTTATGCACTGAAAATGTAACAATTTCCTTCCGAAGTGGGCAAAAAATGGCTTCCTTTTTTGTGTCCAAACATTTAGGAAATAGCCCTCCTCATATAAAAAGATTGGTTGCATAGCAACCATGGAAGACTGATAATTATTTTCTTTTCTAGACAGGGGCCTACGCTAGTTTTTGGAATATTTTTAAACATCATTAAAAAATAAAAGAAAATTTATGAGCTGCCGAATATCGCATTTTAATTTTTTTTTGTTATTCTATTAGCAGCCATTTTCTAGTATCTTTGCTTCAGTGCGGGATTTTAACACAAATTTTTAGATCCATTAGTGAATTCAAACTCTGACCAAACCACGTGCACACGTGTTATCGTAAACCGGATCTAATCTGTTGGGCTTCACCCAACGTATAGTCCGCTATAATTACAAACCCACTCATTGTTTAAAATGAGTAACATGTCGTGAGCAGGGCCCCGTTGTAGCATGCAAGAAAAGTGGGGGAGGGACGGGGAGGGGGGTAGAAACGTATTGAAGTATAGTATTGAAATAAGTCGAAACAAATTTGCAGTGTTAGCTATAGCCTATTTTGCATTTTTCTTTTGAGTATACATAAATACAGAAAAAACAATTAAATCGCAACTTTAAGTAGAGTATAATATGGTTGCAAAGATACCGAGACAGCCTCTTAAGAAGAACTAGATGTAAAATGAACACATACTATCAAATGATACACCACTTTTTTACGTGTGTTGAGATTTCTGATGTCTAATAAGAATACTACCTTTCCACAGTTGCCACATGTGTCGGAAGATGATGGGCTGTGTGTAATTATAATTATTATGTTCATCCAATGCGTCATTGTCCCTGACTTTGTGCTTACACACCGTGCACTCTAGAAATCCGTCTCTCTTCTCATTCTTACTTTGGAAATTCAGTCCATGCATACTGGCAAATGCCTTCCCACATGAATTCCAAACTTAACATTTTTGTCCTTCGTGCTTTGAAGCTCTGTCGACTTTCAAATGGTACGTATCTTAAAATGCATTACCGCAACAAAAACAACGTCTCTGCTTCACATGCACTGCATCCTGCATATTATTTTCTAAAAATATTTAATGTGAAGGTTTATACATATATGAGAAGAAAACGAACCAAACCGTTTTCTAATATATTAAAAAATGAATTGTTTAAAACATTGTTGTCGACCTATGAAACCACTTTGAATATTTATACGTCTTCGCGGCAATGCCATACCGAGTCGATAAAATACTCGCGATAGTCATGCTTAGGAATTTCGTTCCGAACATCCAACATTTTCGTACGTAGTTTTGACGTCGACGTCACGTTACGTCCACTTTGCGTTAGATCACTAGCCTTTTCCCAATCCATACTTGAATATGTTATGATTGTTGAATCTCATGGTCAATGCCATTATTACTTGTTTTCTTCAAAAGTGAATAATTTATTGATAATCTTTAGTCGTCTGTCATTTTTGCTATCACGGAACGATAACGCGTGCCTGACGTATTATGTGACAACACAATCATGTCACTGTCAGTACAGCGAGTCATATGTCTTACTATTTTTTTATCACATTACTATTGCTTACAATAAAACTGAGAATTAGCGTGAAAACCCCACAAAATACCCACCTAGTATAGGCGTATTGAGGGTTACTTTAGCAGCCATAGATTTTAGCATGATGTTCTTTGGTTGCCTGGTAACAAGAATCAAATTGTCGTAAACCAGATTGATATTCGCCATGACATCAGCGAGATACCATATTGCACGTTAACGTATAGAAAATATAGATGCTACAAAAGTATATGTTCCTAAGCATTAGCAACTTTCAGTAATTTTTGAATAACCCTCGTAGATCTACAGCAGTGTGCTTTACAGGTCGTGGGCTTAATATATTATTTCGTCCGTGAAAGTTGAATCTCTAGTTAATTCCTAACAAACTCCGATGTTTAAGTTATGTTTTCAAGTAAAATTGAATGTTGAAGCGCGTAAATACTTGGGGAAACAAAATATAAACTGATCTTCACGACGTGCTACTATCATGAAAGACGCCGGTATGATCAAAACAAGGAAAAAGTCCGAAGTTAGCCGAAGCTGTTTATCGACAAGTACCTTCAAGCTCAAAATGAACATTTTGCACTAATTCATTGTGTAGATCATTAAAAGCATCTTAGCAACATGGGTGAGAAGACAGCGCCTAGCTCACAGCTTCGTTTGGAGTGGGTTTATGGATACAGGGGTCATCAATGCAGGAATAACTTGTTCATAACCGGCAGCAAAGATCTTGTTTATTTTGTAGCCGGTGTCGGCATAGTTTATAACCCCCGGGAAAATAAACAGCGATTCTTCCTTGGTCACGATGATGATATTTTATGGTATACTTTTATCATCATTTGCATCTTTTGATAGTGTTATTAGTTCAAAACTGCTGTTGTCATTCAAAATAATATTTTCTGAAGTTGTTTTCCATCTTGACCTGCATCTATAGGCTTCCTGACTAAGTTGGATGAATGAATGGCATGTACGGGGTTCTCTTTTTTCCTATTTCAAATTTGTGCATTGTCAAATTTATGACGTTATCTATCATTTAGTCTGTGAATACCTCTACAATTGTGTGCACATGAGTATTAAATATTATATTGTGTTCATGAATATTGTCATTTGGTATTAATTCATAAACAAGTCTCAACATGACCAATTAATATGATGTCTTAAAGTTAAATCAGCTATACTAATGATGTACGATATCCAGGATAAAATGAGTGACATTTTTTGGATGTGGTGTATTTGTGGTATTATCAGTTGTTTTCAAAAGCTGCTGTGAACTTCAACTTCATTAACAGTGTTCTATCTGATTCTTATATCGTAGGCGGAGCTTGTCAACTGCAACTACTTTCAACCAATGAGATCGCACCTCACAGTCAACACGCATTATCCATGTCCATGTATCCGTTGTCCATGTGAATTTGTATTCGTATAAAATAGATTGAAATTTTTCTTGTTAATTTCAACAGCAATTTTAAACATAGATCAGTTATTCATTCACTTGTTAACGCAAATATAATAGTAGTATCATGCAAATTTAGGAAATGAACAAATTCTGGTTATGATAGCCGGAGTCGGATGTTGGAGGCTGCAATTATTTAGGAAAACAATGATGTCATCCTATCACTGGAATACACTGCATTCCAGTGAGGTACATGATTTGGTGTTGGGGGGCATAAATATTGATTTTAAAGGGGGCATACGCCATCATTCGCCCTCCCACTTAGCCTCACTTGCATTCCCCTAAATCATAAATGTCCTATTGGTAGGCAGTATTTTCACTGCCAGTGCTCAAGCTAGGTATTTTTTGCAGCGTGTGGCACCCTGTTGCCTTTTTACTGCTCCCTGCTGTGCTATTTTGTGATCAATGCCGCCCAGCGCTTTGCATATTTGTTGTTTTATTATGCAAAGTTAAGTACTAAGAGTAAGTTCTTTGTCGCATGGAAATTACTATTGGCTTAAACTTTAGGTCTGTACATGTTCTGTAGGAGCAATTTTATTAATTGATCACACATGTTTTATAATTATATGGTACAAATATTTATCCAACTTTATGAATTGAAAGAACTGACATTTTCAAATCCTGGCTGGAGCACGGATAGTTTGTATATGCAATATGTACCCTTGACAGAAAACAAATGACCTACTGGTTAGGAGATAGTGGGTTACTGTTGCATTATTGCATAGTTCCATGTTTACTACACTACATCGTTAGATGTAGATACTAGACATAACTAGAACTTAGAGGTAACACAAAAAGCTGCTGATAATAAAAACTATACAAATAAATATATTTGTTTATACTTTTTATTATAGTACATGTATTTTTTTCAGCCTTGCTCTCCATCCGGATAAATCTTTGATTGCTACTGGTCAAACTGGAAAGGCTCCATATATATGTGTATGGGACAGCAATACTTTGGACACACTTTCTATCTTGAAAGAAGGGCACACCAATGGAGTTGGAGGTGTATCATTTGACAAGGATGGGCAAGTAAGAAGGATGTTTAAATTAAAATTTTGATATTAATAATTAATTTCCAAATGCTGAGAATCATTTATTACTACATTTTACTACAGTATATTTATGCTGCACATAAAATTGTATTTAACTACTGTTTTATATTTACTGTAGAAAATTAATCAATTGTTACAGTATGCATTGATCCGATCAATTAATCTGCATTACAAACACTAACAGTACAAACGCCTTAAGATTATCGTACCATACTATTTGTTGTTTCTTGATTGATAACTGATGTTGTTGGATAATAAAGTTACACTGTTGTATCACTTACAGAGACTGGTATCAGTTGGTCTGGATACGCATGCTACAATCAATGTGTGGGACTGGAAGAAAGCCAAAGTTATTGCTACAGTGAGGGGTCACACTGACAGGGTATGGATAGTATTGATACAGTTTGTTTTACTTTACCAAATTTATTTTTACAGTTTAAAGCTGATAAAATATGTTAATATAGTGATCTTTTTCCTTCAGCAAATTAAGGACTGTCACTGACCTTTTGGGGGAATCATCCCCGGAATGGGGACAGTAACCTCCAGAAAGGGGACAATTGGTTATTTTTGCTAGTAGTTTAATTTCTGTACTATAGAAACTTGACGTACCATACTTGTAAATGAAAAAAGATGTATGTAAGATTAATCTTCAGACAGGGGAAAAGTTTTGGCCCATTTTAAGGGGAAAAGATGCTAATTTGTAAAGGAATGGGTCCTTATATTGGCACTGAAACAACCTAGTTAAAGCTCTGAATAGTTTGAAAAAATATATATATGTTGCATTTTTGTTAAAACAAGGTATTAGCAGGTATATTATTTATGATCCTTGTTTGAAAACCTATTTTTTGTAGAATTTTAAATCCTAAAAATATGCATGTCAACAGTATTATACTAATTTTGAATTATCCTTCTACAGTAAAACCTCGTTATCTCGAGGACCCATCGGGACAAGCGAAATGCTCGAGTTAAGCCAGGTGCTCGAAATATCCGAAGTCTATGATGAATTGTTGTTATGACTAAGTGTAACTGTGTTTATAATGAAAACACGTATGATACATGTATTTGGTTGTAACTACGAATACTGTCATTGTTTATCAAGTCTATACGCAATTTGAATCGTGCGGACATTTGCCGAATTGAACAAATTGCATATGAAAGTCGTAATGAATCTTTTTACATTAAATATCAAACTCCATTTAACGGTAAAATTGTAATAAAAGTTCACATCGGCAAAAAGATAACATTACCCAAAGCGCACGATAGATCCTACATGTTTGAACAAACACCCACGCAAAAAAATCGCACGTGATAAAATAAAACCCGGATGCAAAGTCGATCCAGTTTCCAGCACAGGGATACGGCTCATTGAGTAAAAAACATGCACTATATTATCTATGATAATTTATTTAGGACATGATGTTTAGCTGAATGAGTTATATCCCTGTGGTTTCCAATTGAACACGCGCGACAATTTGGAGACATCAAACGCGGCAGTCTTTCGACTGACTTCAAACGCGCCGCACATCAAAGAAATTGCCGGTACAGTTGGGAGTAGTGTTGAGTCAGAGTTCAATACTGCGGTATGAATTCGCCAATCGGCGCATGGTGTAGATTCAATTGACATTTAATTTTCTACTGTACAAAGTCGACGAATTTTTTATTCTTCAGGGTTGTTTGATAAGAATTGGATTTAATCGCAGACTTGATCTACTTCACTTATTCAGTATCAGACAAGTGAAATTGTACTGTACGTAAGCTTACATTCGCAGGTTTTCATGAAATACGGGAAATGAAAAGTTTTTGAAATGATTTTTACTTGCAGTTTTATAACGAACGGAGCCTAAGTATTTAAGATTCTACATGGACGTCGGTTTATCTTACGATAATTTAAAAGTCTGTGCGAGTCAGTACGTTCGAAGCAACGATGTTGCATTTAATAATTCTAGTTCTCGTATGGGTTAATGTTCCCAATTGTTGCCTATTGAACTTGTTCTGAAACGTATGTGTAGTTTAAATCACGCTCATTAATTAAATATCTTCTTCTTCATTAATACGGACATCAATTTAAGTGTTAGGGATTACGCTATTGTCATAAACTGTGATTATCACGATGTGTGAAAAATACGGACCGTAACAAAATTTAGTATGACATTTTTCAGATGTGTGAAATTTCGCTCGGATGATTGCCTCGAGATAAGGTAATTAATTATCGTTGAAAATTGTTGATTGGACCGACACCTGCGCTCGAATTAGACCGGATGCTCGTAATAACTTTACTCGAGTTAGAGGGATAAATTAATGTACAATATAGAGCAAATTCGTCGGGACTTTGAAATTTGCTCGAATTAGGCCGGTTGCTCGAATAATCGCTGCTCGTATTACCGGGGTTTTACTGTATATTGTATGACTACGTGGGACGTTCAAAAATAAACAGGATTATTGTCACAAAACCCGCATGGTTAAACGAAATAAATCACATTATATACCATCAGAAATCGGAATCCTTTTTCTACATACTGTAAAAATATGAACTAAACAAAATACGCGATCCGAGAGTTACAGGTGACTAAACAAGGTCCCTAAGGTTGACCCGGCGCACAAAATGACGTCGCGCTATTTTACACGGCGTTAATGCTTTGCACAGGGCTATGAAATACGAAGTTTATAGTGATATGGGTGATGAAAACATTCCAATACCACACTGAGCCACACAAGTAACGCGTTGATGAGAATCGCATGTATTTCCCCGCATCTTACATCGCATATCTAGGCGAAAATCCGTACCATGAAACGTTGGTATTTTGCAAAAGTCTCGGTAACTGACGTCACAAACGTTCTTATGATTTCCTATTATTTCCCTGTCTTACAAAGCTGCATAGTAAACACTAAAGCATTTGTGCCATTCTAAAACTGATAAAAGACTTGCAGAACTGTTACCAAAATGTAGTTACGATAATTTCATACGATTCAGAGGACATAATCATCTTGCTGTTGACAGAACTTTGTGTTCGTCCGTTTTTCCTTACGTTCTGGTGACGTCACTTTTGCGTCACGAATTTGTCACACTTGAAGTTCAACTTCTGTTTATTTCAGTACCTTACGTCCAAATGTTGTCAGTTTTGCAGACATCGTCCAGCATGTAACATGTAATAATACGGCGAAGTTTGAAAACAAACGATATGATAGTATTAAAGATACACCCCATTACGTAGTCGCCATTATTGTTAATTGATAGGCTGCGCCGGGTGCGTGTTACCATGGTTATAAAATGGACTATTATGAGAGGACGTGATTGGGAAACTCGATAAACCAGATATCGAATTTTCGCAATTGAATTCCGATTCCATATTATGTAATAATATTTGTATAATATTGAAAACTGTACCCGTGAGGGCCCCAGTCCTGTTTATTTTTGAACGTCCCACGTATGATACATTTTGTTGTTTACTAAAACATGCTCTTTTAATCGGCTTCATTTATTTGGCTTTCAGGTGTTTGATGTCAAGTTTAATCCATTTCTAGACAATGCACTGGTTAGTTGTGGTGTTAAACATATCAAGTTTTGGACGCTCTGTGGGAATGCTCTTACAGCACAGAAAGGTGAATTTTCTTTCAGTATTTACCATAACCATTGTATTGTAATCTATTCCACATGGTTAAACTCTTCGTATGTATAAAATATCCAGAAATATTTTATGTCCTCTCTTTCGGATGATTATTGTCTGTAAATATGATATTTAGACATGTCTCTTAAGGTCGAGAATTTAGCAGCAACCCTTGTATGTAGAGTCCAAAATGATGGGGCCATACCAGTATCATTTTCACTCCTATGCGGCCTATGATTGAACTATATCTCTTAGCCACTTTTGAGGAGACTCGTTGACAGAAAACTACCTGACTCCATAATTTTAAAGCCCAGCTTGATCATGGAACTTGACCTTTTCACTCTTTTACGGTGCTACAATTAAATCATATTTACAGTGTCAGGAAGTACTGATGTAACAGTGCTTTCTTTAAGTCCATCCTCTAACATTAAGTTTACATTAGGTTTCTGTAAACTACAATACTTTCTACTGTTCAAATAATTTTAAGTTTGAGTTCAAAATTGAGTTGAGATTGAAAATGGTATTATAGTCATGGGACCAGAGTTGGATCAAAGTATGTTACATGTTGGATTGTTCACTGGATTATGATAAAAATCCTTTTGAATATTTTAAGGCATCTTCGGAAAAGAAGGAGAAATACAAACTATCCTCTGCACAAGTTTTGGTCCAAATGATGTCACATATTCTGGTACCCTGAGCGGTGATGTATATATATGGAAAGGGAACCGACTTGATAGAGTCATTCAAGGCACACATAATGTAAGTTCAATGCGATACAATCATCAAGTCTGTTAGATTGTTGAAAATGTTTTTCACTTGAAATGTTTTAAATTACCATCAAATTCAATATAATCTGTGAAAGATTTAATTTTATTTGTACTTTACACTGATTTTGAAGCAAATTCTAATAAGTAAATACTTATTTGAGGGCCGGTCGTTAAGTAAGATCCCTGTCTATTAGATAGTATAGTAAACTGTGATTGATTTTTTGGCTGTATCGAATCCCTTTGCTAATAACCGAATTACGTATGTTGATTATCCACCACATGTGGAGAAGTTGCTGGTAAGTACTGATTAGGATACAGTCCAAGAAAAATGGTTACAATAGGTGAATCGGCTGCTATATATAACTTAAGAAATGGCATTTAACCAAAATAAACAAACATACAAAACTTAATTTAGCACTTTGATGTAATTGACCAGATGAGACCCCAGAAGTTTGCATTTATGTATATTGAGAATTGAGTAGACCAATGAAAGAACTTTTAGTTTTGGTTGTTAGATCATTGGAAGCATTGCACATGTTTACATAATCCGATGGACTGGCTTAATAATCTTTGACAAAAACATTCGACAAATTAAAAGGTAGCATGTTCTTTACCCTGGCGTCTGGTCGTTCGTGAATGTTGGGTACTGAATTTGTCAATGTTTTATTCTCGTCACATAGGGAGCAATCTACACAATGGATATGTCGGAGGAAGGATACACAACCGGGGGTAAGGATGGTATCGCTAGGATGTGGGATGCTGACTTTAAACCTATTACATCTGTTAACTTGGTGACAGCTAAGGATGGATATAAAGGTAACGTAGTTCACATTCTGTGTTCTGGGAAAATGAAGGAAATAAAGAGTAATGTGTAGAAAGAATATATTCAAAATTAAAATGTATTGGTAAAAGATTTTTGGCATGAATTTTCTAAGTAAAACCATGATTAACTTTGGGTGTTTTTTACCTTTATTAAAGCGAAAACTTATTTCATGTAATTAAAAATTCAATATATTGTATGCATTATCAAGAATATATTAACATAATGTTTCTCTCTGGTTGTTGAAATAAGATGTCTCCAGTAGGTATGTATACAATTACAATATTTTAGAAGCTTTTTTTACTGCTTTTGTCCTATAGTAGTGGAAAGAAGATGGTTTCTGCTAATCCATTATACTGTTTTAACTGCTACCATACAGTAAATATAATCTTGAACCCTTAGTAAGTGTTATAAGGAATCTACAGCTTAGTTGGAAAATTTAACCACTGACCCTTTAACACTGGTATGTCACTACAGGGCTTTTTTTCACTATATACGAGGGGCCTATATTAGGCCCCTTCACAATTTGCTAAAGGCCCCTTTCACAAACCCAAAAGGTCACTTCATAATTTGAATTTGCGTGATGGTTTAAAGTATTATATCATAGATACATGCATGTTTGGGAATAGTTGACATCTGAAAAATTTTGTATCATAATTTGATGATTTATCGCGTTAAGTTTTTCACAATTTGAAAGTTTTCGCGCCTCCTTTTTCACAGTTTTGAGAATTTTCGCGCTAAATTTTCACAAAACAAAAGGGCTTGGGCCTCTTCACAATTTGGGGAAAAAAAGTCCTGCACTATGCGACAATAAATTGTTACATACCATTGTGGTGTATTACTTCAGGGTTATGTATAAGAAGTGTTTGTTGGCGAGGAGATAAAGTGTTGATTGGTACCCAGGATAGTGAAATATTTGAAGTCGGAGCCCATGATAGGGACAAGCCCCGCTGTATAGTTCAAGGTCATGCTGAGGGAGAACTATGGGCTTTAGCTATGCATCCACGTAAACCTGTGTTTGCTACAGGAAGTGATGATCAAACTTTGAGGTAAACTACTTGCATGCATTAATTGATGATACTTTTTATCCATTCCATGCAGACTGTATCGAAAACATATTGTTGACTTTGTGAAAATGTTTTTCAACTTTTTTCAGTCCTAATCATAATTTTCATCTTTGTTTAATAGGAAACCGAAGGATTTTTTGTCAACTTGAAACAAGATGTTTTCAGTTAGGACTGACTGTTTTTCACAAAATCTGTTATTGTTACCCTTATTCAAAGAAGTTTACTTCAAATTTGTGTAATTTCTTGCTTTGGAAAATATACGATAAGTTTGTAGATAGACCCCTATTATGTTTTAGGTGTTTTTAGCTCACCTGTCACAAAGTGACTGAGTGAGCTTTTGTGATCACTCTTCGTCCGTCGTCCGTCCGTCGTCCGTCCGTCCGTCAACAATTGGCTTGTGTAGACACTAGAGGTCACAATTTTAGCCTAATCTTTATGAAACTTGGTCACAATGATCATCTCAACAAAATCTAGGCCAAGTTCGATATTGGGTCATCTGGGGTCAAAAACTAGGTCACTAGGTCAAATTACAGAAAAACCTTGTGTAGTCACTAGAGGTCACAATTTTGACTTAATATTTATAAAACTTAGTCACAATGATCATCCTAACAAAATCTAGGTCAAGTTCGATATTGGGTCATCCAGGGTCAAAAACTAGGTCACAAGGTCAAATCATAGAAAAAACTTGTGTAGTCACTAGAGGTCAAAATTTTGACTTAATCTTTATGAAACTTGGTCACAATGATCATCTCAACAAAATCTAGGTCAAGTTCGATATTGGGTCATCTGGGGTTAAAAACTAGGTCACAAGGTCAAATCATAGAAAAACCTTGTGTAGTCACTAGAGGTCACATTTTTAGTCTAATCTTTACAAAATTCGGTCACAATGATCATCTCAATAAAATCTAGGTCAAGTTCGATAATGGGTCATCCGGAGTCAAAAACTAGGTCACAAGGTCAAATCATAGAAAAACCTTGTGTAGTCACTAGAGGTCACAGTTTTAGCCTAATCTTTACAAACCTTGGTCACAATGATCAACACAACAAAATGTAGGTCAAGTTCGATATTGGGTCATCTGGGGTCAAAATCTAGGTCACAAGGTCAAATCATAGAAAAACCTTGTGTAGTCACTAGAGGTCACAGTTTTGACTTGATCTTTACGAAACTTGTTCACAATGATCATAACAACAAAATCTAGGTCAAGTTCGATATTGGGTCATCCTGGGTCAAAAACTAGGTCACATTGTCAAATCATACAAAAACCTTGCATAGTCACTAGAGGTCACACTTTTGGCCTAATCTTTATGAAACTTGGTCACAATGATCATCTCAACAAAATCTAGATCAAGTTTGATATTGGGTCATCCGGGGTAAAAAACTAGGTCACAAGGTCAAATAATAGAAAAACCTTGTGTAGTCACTAGAGGTCAAAATTTTGACTTAATCTTTATGAAACTTGGTCACAATGATCATCTCAACAAAATCTAGGTCAAGTTCGATATTGGGTCATCTGGGGTCAAAAACTAGGTCACAAGGTCAAATCATAGAAAAACCTTGTGTAGTCACTAGAGGTCACATTTTTAGTCTAATCATTACAAAATTCGGTCACAATGATCATCTCAATAAAATCTAGGTCAAGTTCGATAATGGGTCATCCGGGGTCAAAAACTAGGTCACAAGGTCAAATCATAGAAAAACCTTGTGTAGTCACTAGAGGTCACAGTTTTAGCCTAATCTTGTAGGTCAAGTTCGATATTGGGTCATCTGGGGTCAAAAACTAGGTCACAAGGTCAAATCATAGAAAAACCTTGTGTAGTCACTAGAGGTCACAGTTTTGACTTGATCTTTACGAAACTTGTTCACAATGATCATAACAACAAAATCTAGGTCAAGTTTGATATTGGGTCATCCGGGGTCAAAAACTAGGTCACATTGTCAAATCATACAAAAACCTTGCATAGTCACTAGAGGTCACACTTTTGGCCTAATCTTTATGAAACTTGGTCACAATGATCATCTCAACAAAATCTAGATCAAGTTTGATATTGGGTCATCCGGGGTAAAAAACTAGGTCACAAGGTCAAATAATAGAAAAACCTTGTGTAGTCACTAGAGGTCACAGTTTTGGCTTGATCTTTACGAAACTTGGTCACAATGATCATCTCAACAAAATCTAGGTCAAGTTCGATATTGGGTCATCTGGGGTAAAAAAGTAGGTCATTTGGTCAATCATATAAAAACCTTGTGTAGTCACAAGAGGTCACAATATTGGCCTAATCTGTATAAAACTTGGTCACAATGATCATCTCAACAAATTGTAGGTCAAGTTCGACAGGTGAGCGACCTAGGGCCCTTTGGGCCCTCTTGTTATGTTGACCACTACTGTATCTCTACTGTTTGTTTAGTGACATCATAATATACCCTCTGTGTTCCAAACATAAAACCATCTACTAGTATCTAGTAAAAAATATTTTGTAAAATATGTTTTTGCTGTTATTTTGTTGGCTTATTTTGTCATGTAATTAATTGATTAAGTGAGACTTACCTTTGTAAAAGGGAAGGTGAAGGTCGATGATGATTTCATCTGACACAAATTGTTCCTCTTTAAATTGTTTGTCTACTATATTTCAGGTTATGGAGTATGAATAGCTTCGAGATTCTGTCTAAGACTACTTTAGAACAGAAAGTGAGATCTTGTGCATTTGATAATGATGGTAGCCAGTTAGCTGTTGGGTTAATGGACGGATCATTCATCGTTATGAAATCAAGGTAGGTTTGGGATTTTGTTAACTTGAGGGTTGAAATGTGATTGATGTTCATGCTTCGTTTTACCGGAATTATTTTGTGAACATTTTGCTGTGGTTATTCAATGGCCCCTTTGATAACCTCATACAAATCACATATTTCAATACTTTATATTATTTTCCCTTTCTTTCGCCAAAATCTGTGCTCATGTTTACTATATCCAGACCTGTTGAAAAACTAAACTAACAAAATAGGAGCAACTGTGTCCGATGGACTGGTAACAAAGTATTTTCAATTCATGTATTAGTTTGCTTGTTAGCGTTTTACTGAGACAGTCGTAAGAGCATGGCTATTACTTTTTCCTGGCAGATTGGCCAATGGCCTCTGACTTTCAAGGAAGAGACAGTTGTGTCATACAATATCGTCGATAATGTTTTTAGGAAGGGTTCTGAAACGTTTCTTGAACATAAATCAGCATGTCATGCTGTGCACCTTGAAGTGTTGATTGTTTGCTGGAACTAAGTTTCAGTAGGGTTATCACCCTTGATTGTGAAACATGTTCCAACATTTACAACTTATATTAAGCTTTAAGCACCACAAAGATATGAGCTAGAATGAGCCAGTTTCCAAGTTTGAAATAATATTGCATTGCACAAAGAAAGGACATTATTGGTAGCAATTCTGTTTTATTTGAAACCTTTTTTTTTGCAAAATTTCAATGTTTCCTGCATATAACTTGTATATTAGATTTTCCATCAATTTGTGGTTCATTCAGAGACTTGTCGGAGGTTGTACATATCAAAGATAGAAAGGAAGTGATTCATGAGATGAAATTTTCTCCGTGTGGCAAATATCTGGCTGTTGGATCAAATGACAATTTTGTTGATATATACTCTGTGGAGCTGAGGTATAAACGAGTCGGAACATGCTCGGGAAACTCAAGTTTTATAACTCATCTTGATTGGTCTGAAGATAGCAAATACATTCAGACTAACAGTGGAGCTGCGGAGAGGCTTGTGTTCAAAATGCCAGGTATGTGTTGAGATGTTTGAACTGTTGAAATTTAAACTAAAAACTACTTACACTTGTTACGTATTAACTATTCAGGCAATTGCAAATCTGTGATCACAACCAAATAGCGATAACACAGCAACCTGTGATACTTGTAACGAAACAGTAATTTGAATTATGTATCTACTTCAGTGATTTCTTTAGTTTCTTTTAGTCAAATGTTTGAAAATTGTTCATAAATGCATTATATCAAATTTGAAGTACTATACAAAATCACTTCCCTATTTTACCAAAATACCAATACCCCCTAATTATATGTCTCCGACCCCATCCCCATGATTAGAAAAAAGTCTTGTGTTGAAATAATCACTCTATGTAGTACTACTTAATTTCAGGTGGAAAACAAGCCACAAACAAGGACGAGTTAAGTTCTATTCACTGGGGCTCATTTACTGGTGTTCTGGGACAGGAAGTGAACGGAATCTGGGAGAAATATACAGATACCAATGATGTGAATGCTGTCGATGCCAACTTTGAAGCTCAATGTGTTGTTACTGGTGATGACTTCGGTTTGGTCAAGGTCTTCAAATTTCCTTGCCTCAGAAAAGGTATCATTTTACAACTTTTAAGCCATTTAATTATGTCTCCCGTATGGATTTTGTGTTGACTGTCACAAAGTTTGTCCACACTTGTTCTCCTTAACCACTCGTCCAATTTCTCATGAATACTTGGGACCAAACCTAATTATGCATGTCAGGTGATTTGCCAGGTTACTATATGTTGTTCCAATACCTAAAACATTGCTTAATGTTGAGTTTGCAATAAATAAAACTTAACCAATTTTGAATTCTTTGTGCTTAAAGTAAATAAAGTTGAACTGATGCTTGTGGTCACCTGAATTAAGCAACCACATGTGGTCACTGTTGGCATGGTAGTTAAGTGGATAACACTCTTGTCCACGAATCGAGAGGTCCCTGGTTTGGTTCTAGGCTAGGGCATTTGTTTAATTAAAAAACGCTTTCAGTGCCCCCCCCCCTCCAACCAAACTGGTGGTAAATTTGGAAAGACCTTGAGAAGCGCACCCGGATTACCAGTATCACACGTCAACCGTCTCTTTCCTCGAAGTAGGAGGTCAGGGAAAACCTAAATAATCATGCATGACTGTCTCATTTGAATGCAAACAAATACTGAACAAGAAACCATGTTTCATTGCCATACAACCATTTTATACTTTAAGCAAGTGTAGTAAGTAACCACCTGATTTAATAAATTAATAGATAATCGGACAGAAAGGCAGCACTTAAACAGCTGAGCAAGAAAACATAAAAAAACATACAACAATTATGCATCACAATGCCTAACATATATCTAAACGAGAAAATGAACTGCACCAACGAAAGCCGAAGTCCCAGCGGTCCAAAGGCTGAAATATCTAGTTTCAGTCACAAATCTGAATGGCCTAGTTTAAGCTATAACAAAGCTCATTGACCCAGTTTCAGCCATAACAAATCTATATGCCCGCCCTATAAGGCACTTTTGGTGCATCATTTGACTAGTAATTTGACTATATTTCATCTTCTAGGTGCCAAGTTCAGGAAGTATGTCGGTCATTCAGCTCATGTGACCAATGTGAGATTCTCACATGACAAACAGAGATTGATCTCCACTGGTGGAGGGGACCATGCTGTGTTTCAGTGGAAGTTCCTGTCAGACGGTTACACAGAGAGCGCTATGTCCGATCCTCAGCATGGTATGTGATGTCCAGAAATAATGTACTGTAAAACTATTTTCTATTTGTTTCGGAAGAATTTTTGTAGATTTTGATAATGGACTCGATCATGAAATCAAATCCCCTACATTTAGTGTGAAATTTAAAGTCTATGGATACCACAAAATGACAAGTTTTGCTCAAATCTATGAACTTCTACTGGTCATCATCAGATCCTCCTAGGAACTAATTTTAATCAGATTGAAAAACCACTGGCCTGGAAGTTGTTTCATTAGTGTGAGAGTCATAACAAAACATTTAAGGCACTAGTCCAATGGGACTGAGTTTATTGGAATGCGTACAGGAAGGAAATTACAGTTACTAGTTGCATATGCCTGGCTGTTGGGTTACTGTAAAAACATTGGTTTTGTAATTGATGTTAAAAAACATCTGCCATTCTAGAACCTACAAGTTCAAGAACAACTCTTAAACAATTTCTGCAACAGATCTTGAACAAAAAAAAAAGAACTGTGTACATGTAGGTTCATTCAATGTTTCAGGATATGTTGACTCTAATAGCGAGGAAAGTGACTCAGACTTGAGTGATGTTGGACCAATAGACAGTGATCTAGAACAGGAGAAACAGGTCTCGTATCAGAGAAGTGTTTACAGAGAAGATGCTGTCAAAATGAAGAAAATGATGAAAGAAGAATTAGGGGCTGGCAAAAAGAGAAAATCTGCCCCTGTCAACAGTTTGAAACTAGAGTTTGTTCATGGGTAAAGCATTGTTTTTTTGAAAATTTCATATCTAATAAAAAGGACTATGAACAGTAAATATTCACTATAATTATATGCATTTATGGGGGGTTAATGTCTGTTTGGTTGCTTGTATAGCAGTCTGTGAATTTAGGATTTAAAACTACTTTTCCGAATCAGCAAAAGTAAATAGTTTTCCTTTATACTCTACAAAAGTATATATTCCCTGCATAAGTACTTGCCTGAGTCAATAAATACTTGTCCAGGACAAGTGCTAATTTAGCAGACTGGTATAGGGGTTTAGCTTTTAATAATGAAAATATTCCTATCCTCTTTTATAACTATTTAGTATAATCATTATAGAAAACTCAAATGCTATATTTTAAAAATTGTTCTGACTCATTTTCTATATGAAGTAACGTGTGTTCTTTCACCCTACTAGTTATGATTATGTATCCCAATATCTAATATGTGCAAAAGTTTTGAGTTGCTTTTATAACTGATTAGGTCAACTGGAATATGAGAAAAATAACAAAGTGGGCAAATATCATGTACCCCTTGACTGAACATTTATGGCAGGTTGGACTGTATCGTTACAGACTACAGTGCAATCTTCCCAGAGCAGCCCTCTACAGAGGATCAACCTCTCTAAAGCAAAATAGTTGTTTTGTTCCAGAAGTAACTGTTTACTCTCCAGAGCGACAGCCTCTGTACAACAACCAAACTTTGTGTTTCCAAAAGAGTGTTGATTTAGAGAGGTTCCAATGTACCTTAAAATATGTGTATAATTGTGCTTTCAGTTACCGTGGTTACGACTGTAGGAACAATCTGTTCTATACACAATCTGGAGAGGTGGTCTATCATGTGGCCGCAGCTGGTATACTATATGATAGAGAGAAAAATACACAGAGATTTTACCTTGAACATACCGATGACATTCTCTGTCTATCAATACATCCACTGAAAGATTACATTGCCACGGGACAGGTATGTTGTATCATGATATTTTCTGCTAAATATGGTGAGACATTTATGATGTATTCTGATATATAGAGGTCAGTAGCTTATACATGAGGGACATGGATATACAACTGACCAGTGACCACTATGTTTACAATAGGAGGTTAGCGTCAAATCTTATAGACTTCTTATAAAAAAATTGATGAATAGATTATAGATATAATTCATTATATCTTATTGTAGACTTCTTATCAGTAATTTAAAGTTAAGATGTGCATGACACTGATTGTACATGCAAGATTCAAATGTCCCATTCTATTAGATCTGCTGTGAATTTATTGAGGGTTTTATGCATGTTAAAGTATAAGTGATCGTTTTAGGTCCTATTACCTGTGTCATGTAAGAAAGTCATAAATGAACTTTGATTCTCAGTTTGTCATATTAAAACAAATGTATACTGGGCGTCACTGAAAAGTTACGACTTATATAGACCTCTGAATTTTGTATACAATACGACCTATCGGTACAAAAGTTTTAAAGTGTGTACATTTGAATTTTGTTGAATTGGATAGCTGTGACTACTCAGTAAGGTCAAAACATAGTCGTGTTCGGCTTTTAACACAGTGTAACGTGAATTTTAAATATAAGAGTCAATAGGGTGGTAACTTTTCATTGATGCTGAGTATATAATGTTTAAAGGGGTTAAATTATTTGTTTATTATCTTACACAGGTTGGGAGGGAGCCATCGGTACATGTTTGGGATGCTGAGACATTAAAAACTGTTTCAATACTCAAAGGTCATCATGAACGAGGAGTGTGTGCTGTTGATTTCTCAGGTAGGTACTGTAGACACAAGATTTAGGTAATGTGAACACAATATAGTTTTAAGTACTGTAGCAGGGGAGTAAATATGTTTATATATATATTGTATATCTGTTAAACTTTAAAAGTAAGCGGTTGGTTTTCCTATGTAAAAAGAAAAAAATTATTAAAATTAATAGGCAAGACTTCTCTAATAGCTAGTTGATTTTGCCACCTACTGGCTCATTTCTACATCCCTGCTGTGCACCAAGAAATGTAGATACAAATACTGTAGCACACAGACAATCCAAAGCCACACAGAAACGACGACAGCGCCTAGCCATCCACGCAAGAGTCAGACATAGAACAAACCATCCACATCCCCAAAAATGGATATTTCAAGCAAGCCTATATACTTGACCACCCTTGAAGCCTCAAACAATTATATTGGTCCCGGCAAAATGTTGATGTATACAATGTACTAGAATAAAGAAGATGACTCAAACTTTGGCAGTTGGAGGCATTGCAGTTCTACTGTATCATGTTTAATGTTACATGTATTGTTGTATTGCAGGTGATGGTAAGAAGTTGGTATCTGTGGGACTGGATGATAATCATTCTATTGTTATATGGGACTGGAGACGTGGGGAGAAACTAGCAACAACAAGGTGAGTACATGTTATATAGTTACTTGCAGAACTAGTGTGGAATGTTAACATCATTTAGATCAAGTTTTGATTGGCTGGTTACACAGATTTCGTTCATAGATTTAGTTCATTCAAATATGCTTGAATATACTTTCATAACATGATGACCTGGAACCTTCGAGCCGGTCACCTGGAATGCATATACTGTATTCCTGGAAATTGTTTCGCGCATTTTAAGTTAGCGACTTTCGCGGGAGGTATCATTTCGCGAAGTTTAATAGCCGCGAAAATGTTACCTCAAACGAATACGCGAACGTTTCTAGCTTCTTCATACTAAAATCGCAAAATCATTCGACGAAGGATAATTGTACTTGCGCATACATGACGTGGGAACTTCGGTCAATAAATCCATCTTTAGTTTATAAAATCTAAGATTAATTGCGTTAATTATCTCAATTCAAACATCAATTTCGATCCTGTAAGAATCGTGCATATTTTAGGCTGTGTAGACATAAACACTGATGACGTAGCGTGTAATGTGCTCAATGTAAACAAGCACGGGGGTACATGGGTGGGGTGTTAACATTCAGTTTACTTCTACATATGAAAGTTTGTTTTTGTCATGATTAAAGTCAATGTATTCCTGTACAGGTACTATCCGACCAGGGATACCTGACAGTTACGTCACACTGTGTTTACAATCCAATGTTTACTTTATATATTGTTCTACAAAAATGTGGATTATCATTATATTTCTTTACCTATAATCTACATGACATCTTAGCCTAGAGGATAACGGCGCAGTGTTAGTAGTTGAAAGGTGCCGAGTTCGAACCCCATCAGCGTAACTTTTTCCCGCTCGTTACTATTTTGCAATTGAATACGAAGTATGTGTGAAAAATGAATTAAGAACCAAATCTTTGTCATTTTACTAAACCAAAAAGGGCTTAATTGAATGGCTCAGAACACGTTTTAAATTATTTTAGTCTTTCTTTGAAGAATAATGAGAAAGCAACACCATGCAGTTCTGTTCTAAACGTGTTTTAGAGATAACGTGGATTTTAAGAGCTTTTATTAATCATAAGATAAAAGAATTGTCCAATTCATTATTGTATTAAATTATTAAACTTAATATGCTTCCCGTATATTATTACAAAAATACATTTTAAAATATTGTCTACAAACTGCCTTGAACTTGGATCGCCTGTGTGAGAAGCAGCCCACACATCCACAGGACCATGCCTTGCTGAGATTTACAATTGATAAGGACTTACTTCTATCTAATATTCTCATATATCCGTTTGGGATATACCCTGTTTATTTATAGATTGTTGACAAACTGACGTCACTGTCAAAAATTGTTGGTCAAATAGTATTTACAATAATCATTTCACATTTATTTGTTTAACATATGTTTGGTGGTTAATTTATAATGATAACTGTTTACTGGTTTATGTTGATAACACCTAGTGTAAACACTTTATGAAATCCTTTGTTATGAAGAGATTAATTGATCATCGTAATTGTTATCAGGTCAGTTAAGGTCACAATCAATTGAATTTGATTGTGTATACACGGATGGTGATGACAAACAGTCCAATTAAAATTGCGAGATGTGTCAAACATACCTTTATGCCGTAGCGACTTTAGTTTCGGGGAATTCGCGGACCTTATGATTCCGTGAAAATTTGTAGCTGCGAATATGCCGACGGTATGAAAAACGCGAAATATTGTATCCGCGAAAGTATCTAGGAATACAGTACCCGCGAAATAAGTCTCTTACTGAAATTCGCTAAATAAAGATTTTATGTCAAATGAAAAGACTTACAGTATTCAGTAAATAAATAGTCAATTGAGAGACTCAGTTAATATTGGATTTTGTTTCATGTTTGTAGAGGTCATAAAGACAAGATTTTTGTTGTCAAGTGGAATCCATTGGATGCTAACAAGCTGATAACAGTTGGTGTTAAACATATCAAGTTCTGGACTCAGGCTGGTAAGATCTTCAGATTATTCATTTTTTAAGCCAAAAATTCATTAAGACTGTATGGAACTAAGAAAATAGAATCGAAAATAATGTAACCATTTATTAATCATTGCAGCTCTAATCGTATGCAAATGAGCACTTCTAATTTAGATTATAAATAATTATATTTAATTATGCCCCCCTATCAATAGATGGGGAGGCATATAGTGATTCACCTGTCCGTCCGTTCGTCCGTCCGTCCTGGTTAACCCAAATTGACCGTTTCTTCTAGCATTAATATGGCTTGCTACAAAGCTTTCATACTTGCATGGATGTTGTGTATGAACACTCTCCGCACGCCAGTATCACCTAACCCCATTTTGACCTTCACCTTGACCTAATTTTGGACTTAGACTTATTTATGGACAAGGCTTCCACAGGGGGCATAAGCGTTTATTGAACGCAGTCTTGTTTTTAGTATATTTTTGTCCACCCTATTCCTGGTAAGCAATGAAACTAGACTTGCAAATACCAAGCTTAGTCATGCATACTGACAGCACGTTATTCTCAAACATTCAGTGAGTTGTTGCAATTTACAGGCGGTGGCTTTACTTCAAGTCGGGGAACATTTGGTAAAATCTCCAAGCTGTGTGACATGCTGTGTCTGGCCTTCGGTAAAACTGAGGATATAACATACTCAGGAGGCAGTGATGGTCACGTGTTTATCTGGTCTGGTACTACACTACAGAAAGCTGTAAAGGCACATGAAGGACCATTGTTTGCCATGCATTCATTAGATAAGGTGAGTGATAAGTAGTACTGTATTTAATTTTATGATTAATTTATCAACTGATACTTGGCATGTGGATGCCATAGGATTGAGAGGCAAGGACATGAAGTAGGGGGTTGAATTAAAATGACTTCTTTTGTTTAAACCAGGTGACCACAAGTTCATATTTAGTACATATTTAGTTATATGTTCAAGTTTCAGCTGATCTAATGCAATCATTACCAGGTGACTAAAACAGACAGAAAAACATGAAAAATAAATTGTATACTTTGTTCATAGTAATCATTCATTTTCATCCTACCCGGTATAACAGGCCGAATTTCCCCCACCCCCTGTCTATTTTTCCACGGGGGAAAGAAGACCGCTACACCTGTAAGAAATGCTACAACATACAGATTCATGCTTGTTTGCTTGTTCTATCATGTTTTCAACCTTCAGTCAGTGGTAGGTTCACCTTATCAGTTTACTTAGAATCAATTATCAGCTAGCATATTCTTGCTCTTTTGCAAGCAACTGAAAACTACTCCCAAGTGGAGGAACGTGACTGTAGCCATTGTCACAAATTAACATAACCTGCCCAACACAGTATTTGAACCAGATCACTTGGGTGATGGCCCGATACAGTATTTAAACCTGAATCACTTGGGTGATGGCCCGACACAGTATTTGAACCCGGATCACTTGGGTGATGGCCCGACTAAGTATTTAAACCTGAATCACTTGGGTGATGGCCCGACACAGTATTTGAACCCGGATCACTTGGGTGATGGCCCGACACAGTATTAGAACCAGATCACTTGGGTGATGGCCCGACACAGTATTTAAACCTGAATCACTTGGGTGATGGCATGACACAGTATTAGAACCAGATCACTTGGGTGATGGCCCGACACAGTATTTAAACCTGAGTCACTTGGGTGATGGCCCAACACAGTATTAGAACCAGATCACTTTGGTGATGTGCGAGTGCTATATCCATTACAGGAGTGTTTAAAAGCCTTGCTTTTAACTCCAGTTATTTTACATTCTACAGGGGTTTGTGACCGGTGGTAAGGATGGTGTTATAGGACTCTGGGACGATCAGTTCGAGAGATGTCTGAAAAATTATCAAATAAAACAGGAGAACCTATCAGAACAGTCTAGAGGCCGGCTTATTCGAGACTCACCTGCTGTAAGGGCCATAGTATTAGGACATGGCAAGATCTTAGTTGGTACAAAGAATGGAGAAATTCTGGAAGTAGATAAAGCTGGACCCATGACACTTATCACGCAGGTAATAATCAGTATTCAAATTACATTTTGTATTTTACAGATAACACATGCTTCGGAATATCCCAAGTCTCGAGTTTAAAGCCACGCTTATTTTAGTATTCAGGCCGTATGATAGTTAAAAGCCTTGCTAATTTTAGTATTTAGGTCATATGATAGTTTAAAGCCTCGCTAATTTTAGTATTTAGGTCATATGATGACCTCCTATCACATTGTCCCGACATTGAACCAACCTGTCTTGGAACTATACTGGACAACATTATTGTAAACTAGATTTTCAAACTCAAAACTGATGCTAGATCAGCAGTTCTAAGTGTAGGTGTCAATATTTTTTGTTTCATACTATTTTAACTTTAAGTGAAGTTTATGAAATCTCACAGTCTGCATGATTATGTGTAGTTGTGCTTCTAAAGGTTTGTTTTTCAAAGTTATGTGACTTGTTCGAAAATGAGGTTTGCTTAGAATTTGCATGTCATGTTGTTATTTGGACTTTCGACATTGCTTTTAGAGTTCTGTTTAAATAGATAATTAATACACTTAAACTGCAAAAAAACATATTAGGCGGAAACAAATGTTTGTTATCGATATCTCTACATTCCCTTAAAATGTTTTGCTATCCTCCGATGTTATTGTGTTCGAAAAAACTCCATATTTTTGCTAATTTTGTATCAGATTTTTCAAAGGGTATTTGCTAATTTCTATGAAAATGGTTCCTCTATAATCAATAATTTTCCAGCCTATCCCTTTTTTGTGGGGGGGGCCATGTTAGAGGCCTGATTTGAACAAAGTTAACAAATGTTTTATCTTTGATTAAAGGGACATTTGGAAGGTGAACTTTGGGGCCTGTCTGTACATCCTGTGAAAGAGTTTTGTGTAACATGTAGTGATGATAAGACTCTACGGGTATGGGACATCGGTGATGGTCATAAAATGGTCAACTTTAAAGTCCTAAAACAGGGAGCTAGATGTATAGACTTTTCACCAGATGGCAAATTCCTGGCTGTTGGTCTACGTGATGGTAAGTTACGATTTGAATAATTTATAGTCTCAACCAGCATAAACAGTCATCATTGAAGCAATTAGTAATGAACCAATCCTACTTATGTTAAGCAGGTGTTGCTTACTGGTAGACTGCTTGCAAGTAGATAAATCAGGGATGGTTATAATAGGGCAACTTATTAAAAAACTAAACAGTGTTTCAATTTGTGTTAAAAAATTGTGTTGCACAAATCTTTCACAAATCGAAAAAATAACATGTTTTCCTATTAACTATTCTCTTCACAAAATGCTTGAGAGCTATAATTTTGTAAAAACTAAAAACTCTATTGGTTGTCTAGTTTAGCTGATTCACATTAGACAATTTTATGAGATAATACAAATTGGACAAGGAAGGCAGCACTCGACTGAAACAGTGGAGGACAGAAAACATAAAAACAACACAGACCACAATTACACGGCACATTGACCAACACATAACTGAACAAGAAAAATGTCCATAACCGCGGAAAGTCCAGCTGTCAACCATGGAAAATGTTATGAAATGGATATAAAATTGACGTCTTGTTCTGATCTTTCCAGGAAGTTTTTGTGTGCTTAATTCCGACACAATGGAAGAAATAGTTTCGATGCATCATAGAAAAGAGGAAATTGCTGATATCAAGTTCTCCCCTGGTAAATGTTACAGTTTATTTCTGGGAGTTTTAATCTTTGGTACAGTCATAAAATTTTTGTTATGCCCCCCATCTTTGATGAGGGGGTAAAGATGAGGGGGTATATTGCTTTGCACATGTAGGTCAGTCAGTCTGTCTGTCGGAAGACCAAACGGTTTCTGATAAATAACTCAAAAGCTTTGCCCTAGGATCTTCAAACTTTACATAAAGGTTCATCATCAACAGTAGATGAGATTTTGATGTCAGTAGGTCAAAAGTCAAGGTCACTGTGACCTTTACCATTTCTGACTATTGGGTTGTCATGGGGCATATTATTAAGTGTTTTACAAACATCTCATGTTGAGATACTACCTTGACCATATATCCTTAGGTCACGTGACACTGATTAGAGCTTTTCTTGCAATTCACATGCTCCCTAGATTCTGTACACTAGATATATTGACTTGCATCACTGAGATAAACATGATATTTTCAATAAGTAAACACGTTTCGAAAAATGAAAGTAGACAAAACCGTGTAGACCTTGATCATGTGATATCCTTTAGTTTGGGCAGCAGCTCATAAACAGGTGCGATTACCTGTGATTATTTTTGTAACTTTCTATTTCTAATATATGTTACTGTGTTCATATTCAAAGTTTGAACAATATTCAGATTTTTGCCTTATCTCTTATACAAGAAACTGCAACGAACGCATTTAATATACATTACAGATTCTGGAAAGTACCTAGCTGTGGCGTCGCATGATAATTTTGTGGATATTTACAATGTGCTTGGACAGAAGAGAGTAGGGACGTGTAAAGGAGCTTCTAGCTATATCACACATATAGACTGGAATCATCAAGGTATGTAACAGCCAACTCCTGCATTATTACATAGGAGCATCTAGCTATATCACACATATAGACTGGAATCATCAAGGTATGTAACAGCCAACTCCTGCATTATTACATAGGAGCATCTAGCTATATCACACATATAGACTGGAATCATCAAGGTATGTAACAGCCAACTCCTGCATTATTACATAGGAGCATCTAGCTATATCACACATATAGACTGGAATCATCAAGGTATGTAACAGCCAACTCCTGCATTATTACATAGGAGCATCTAGCTATATCACACAATAATATAGATCTAGCTATATCACGTAGTCATATAGACTGGAATCATCAAGGTATGTTACATTCAACTCCTGCATTATAACAACAATGTGTGTTACCTGGACTTGTATATTTATCTGTAATATTACTTTTCCATGCTGAAATGTTTGATTGTCAGTCTACTTATGTATCAATATTCATTACGGTTAACTTAATATATCCTGCAATAACCTCAAGTTACCTAATCCGAATAATATTTGTTTGGTCTTTTTTTATGCAATAACCTCATCAGAATGATATTTGTTAATAGGGAAAGTACTGATGGTGAACTCGGGTGCCAAAGAGCAACTATTCTTTGAGGCCCCACGAGGGAAGAGAATTACCTTGAAAAATGAGGAGATTGAGAAGTTTGCCTGGAATACCTGGACATCAGTACTTGGTACAACATGTGAAGGGCTGTGGCCCCCTAAATGTGATGTCACAGACATAAATGGGTCATGTACAACTAGTGACATGTCTGTGATTGCTACAGCGGATGATTTCGGATTTGTCAAGCTCTTTAATTATCCTGCCAAAGTGAGTATTTATATTAAATTTCCTATTGTTGCGTTATTGCTGTGAACCAGTTTCCACAAAAAGGCCTCAAATTTGAGTTTGATTTAAAGTAAATGTTTCTGTTGTTGTTATTCAATTATAAAGTCCAACCTGTGTGTAAAGACCACCCATGGGAACAGTAAAAAGTTATCTTTATTGACATATGGTCTCTGTTGGGAGGTAAAATGTCATTAAATAGTCTAGTGGGAGATAAAATTGTCTTTGCAGATAGGGCTTTAACATTCAATTTGGTCTTTGTTCACATCTGGTCTTTAACACAAGTTTAGTTATGCATCAAAATCTTTCACTACAATTGATTGATTTGCTATAAATTACATTTCTGGAGTTTTCTTAAAACTATTGTCTGGTTACTCAAAATATATAAGTGCTTAAATTTTCAGTTTTACTGGATTTAAGGAAATTGAATACCGTGCTTTGGGATATTTTGGACATGGTTTAATTATGGCCTAAGTCGCCACCCTGCCCAAGTGGCGAAAATATAACTGTCCAAAATATAACTGGCTAAATTACCGATTTTGACCACAGATGCTATTTTCTTCCACACATGGCAATGACTGTTAACCATTCACGCGTAAATACGATAATTGCTGTTGTACAGTAGGTAAAACTTTAATCACATGTTTTTGTCAGCTTTTACACACAAAACAATTTTATAACACAGACATCATTACACGTTCAATAAATATGTTTGTTACGCGTAATGACTCCTTCAGCGATTGATCGTAATATTACATGTTATGTCGTGTACAACGTTACTTACCTCATAGTGACTTGTTTGCTTTCCGTGATGTGTGCACTTTAACAGTGTTATCAATTTTAACGATATGGATCCTTATTTTTATCAAACAATCGATAAACTTATTTATTCTGCTTGTTTGTTTCATAAGAATATTTTCAGTGTTTGTGTGTCAATCTGTTTATTTTGTTACGTAATCCAACAATGAAACATACATGTAGATCTAACAATACATCCATGTTATCCACACGTGTCATAAATTTCTATGTTTTATCATTTATCCGTTCACGCGAAACGTGCCTATATATGAGCTCCGCTGTGCGATTTCCAACCTCTTCAAAAAATAACACAATTGGAGAAAACCACATTTAGTACAGAGTAGATATTTTTTGTGGAAAAAATGCAAAACAAGTATTTTTCTAGGATCATGTCACATAATGTGTATTTTGTATCATACTAAAAATCTAGGTCTATACTTGTTAGTGAAAGTCGACTTTTTTGGGGTAAAACCTTGCAAATTATAAAAGCATAGCTCGAATTTTTGGAATCTGTGGATCACTTTGTCATTAATGGATGTATTGGATAATAATATTTTGTGATAGGTAGGGTGTTACTTGTAGTTTAAGATATCAAACATTGGTTTCAATGTTAGTGTGCAAAATGCGATATTTTGGGGCAAAACCTTTCAAAATATAAACAAAACTGTGAGTTTTAGGAATTGGTTGAATACAAAGTTATTAATAAATTTATTTGATAAAAAATCACTGTGATAGGTACATAGTGCCTTGTAGTTTAATGCATCAAAAATAAATTGCCAAAATTTTGCGCTAAATGAGAGTCTTTTGGGGCTAAAATATTACAAAATATAAAAAAAAGTGTGAATTTCGGGAATCGGTTGATTATTTTGTAATTTTTACCCCATAAAATAAATACTGCATGTTATGGAACTTGATTTCAGTATTTTACAAGACATCCATAACACTACATGATCCAACAAATTTGTTTTCTGTGTATTTTATTTCCCTTTAAGTAAACGTGGCACTTACAAGGGGACCTGTGCTAATTAAATGACGTCATCATAATTATTGTATTTACGCGACGTCAATAACGTCATTTCAATCGTCATGTCTAGTTTTCATCATGTCATAGCATGTCACTAAGTTGGACCATTTTGAAACGGTATAAGTTTTTGGAAACCTTAAACATTAAACTTCACTATTCTATCAAAATATAAAGAGTTGAAATTTTGATCTCAGGTTGGAAATCCCACAGCAGCGCTCATATGCAATTGTAAAATACTCTAAATATATTCTACTGGCCTAATAGAGCCATCCATGCACCTTTCATTTGAAGTAAGGACATCTAATAACATTGTAACCTGCTCAGTTCGACATAAAACAGTCATGCCGCAAGTTCAAAGACCTTTGATCTTCTATCAACCATGCGGATGCCGACAGATCAATAAATGTATCGGGTCTAAATATTTTTTTTCAAGATTTTTTTAGAGTTCTTACTGATGAATATTTCGACATGTCTAAAAAAAAATAGATTAACTTACACAAAATATTGTGAGTTTACCATGTGCGTGTATAAGTAACAGGTCATTTTAATTAAGTGCTAGAGATGATACAGTGTAACACATTATTAATTATTATGATATACTTTTATGATTTGTATCAGGAATTAATTGGAGTTATATATTATTACAAGTTTCAGTAAGTACAAGAAATTTACTTTTTCCGGAAAAAACCTTATGCAAATCGAAAGGACGATTGTTAAGGAAATAAAACCAAGATTTTAAAAAAAATTCACGTAGACTGCGCTTATAAGATGAGTCCCCTTGTTGAATCTGAATTCTGACTCCCAAATCCTTACAGACAAATTTGTACCTTCCTTGAAAAATCTCTACACTGACGTTTACAGAATGAAAATTACTGCAAAATTTGACCACACCAAAATATCCCAAAGTACGGTATCAGGATTTTCTATGAATGAAACTTAAGAATTTTTTCATATTTTAAGTTATTAGCAGTAATGAAACATTTCATTGCAGGGAAAATTTGCTAAACACAAGAAGTATGTTGGGCACAGTGCACATGTAACTAACTGCAGGTTCTCCAGCAGTGATAGGAAGTTGATAACGACCGGTGGTGCCGACACGTCCGTCATGGTGTGGACTCATATATCACCCACAGAACAGAAAACTGCATGTGGTGAGAGTGATGATTCCGACACTGACTCGGAGGAAGAAGGAGGTTAGCTTGAACAATTTTTACAACATAATTATTGTAAAACTGAAGTACGATGCTCCGTGATATTACATTAGAACTCAGTGTATGTGTGAAGTTGTCAGTATGAGTAGATGATTATACAGTAACTGTATTAAATGGGTCGAAAAGGAATTCTGAATCTCAGATATTCTACATGCAGAAATATTAGTGAATTTTAAGATTTAGAGTTAGATTTAGTAGTAGAGTTCTATGTGGCAAATATTTTGCTAGATCAAATATTAGGGAGGTTTGTAAATTCACGAAATTTGTCAATATTTCCATGTCCTTACCTTAACCAGTTTTACAGTACATTCAGTATTGAATTGAGAACACTGGATTCTTTATTTTGTTGAAAAAGTTCCTGAAATATAAAATAGTCCATGAAAAGTCACATAAAGTGTCACGGTAAGAACCAACTTCATGTTAGCTCCACTATTCTAAGAATTAAGGGGGGCTTTCAGGCCTAGACACTAACTATTTTGGCCACTGGTCCAACAGGGCAAAAGCGCCCAATTTGTAAATAGGACAGTTACTGGTCCTCCAGAATTTTCTATGGTCCTTCTAGATTTTCACTGGTCTCGGACTAGCGGACCAGTGTTAGTGTCGAGTCCTAGCTTTTGCAGTCACTTTAGTGTCAGCTTAACGCTAATATTAAAGTTTAAGTACAACTTCAAATGTTTTTAATGTTTGATAATATATTGCTTTAATACTTTGCCAACTTGTTTGCTTTCATGAACCCCCCCCCTCAACCTCTTCACAGGGGTAGGTAATTGTCAAGCATTTTGTCAAAATTATCTGTCCTTATCTTACAGACCTAGACACTAACTATTTTGGCCACTGGTCTGACAGGTTAAAAGCGCCCAATTTGTAAACTGGTCCTCCAGAATTTTCACTGGTCCTTCTGGATTTTCACTGGTCTCAGACCAGCAGACCAGTGTTAGTGTCGAGCCCTGTCTTAGCATCTATTATTGTTTCCGTATGTTAACCTTTGAATCATGGTAGCTCTGGCATTATTTTACAGGTTATGATAGTGATGTAGAGAGAGAGAAGAACATTGATTATTCCAAGAAGATTTACCTGAATCCTAGTAAAGAGAAAGATGGTGTACGACCACATCTACAGGAGTCATCTACTGTCTCAAAGTAAAAAGATTATATTAAGTCAGACAGGGAAGGCAGCACTAAACCCAACCAGCCGAGCACAGAAAACATAAAAACACACAAAACTCAATGCCCAACTGAACCAACCAAGCACAGGAAACATAAAACACATAAGGCGGCACTATACAGTAGATTAAAGTCTCGGTGAACTGTCTGCTGTCTACAAATACAATTTGATGTCCCAAAAATTCCTCACAGCAGCCTGAAGCAAATTAATATCATTTTCTGATTTGTATTAACTACGCATTACAAAAAAACAGTATCTTCCAATAGATACATCACTGTTTGAAAACAGGCCTTATGGAACTAAGGGTCATTATTGGTCGGAAAATGATGCTGAAAATCGCCAATTCGGGAACTGTTCAGACTACCACAGAAAATTACTCGCCAATACTTGGGCTATACACTGCACAGATTCTTGAAGCTCATCCATTAGGCAATCAAAATCCAATGAGCTATATAGCTGTCAGCCAGCACTTTTTTGGAGTAAAATGGCAAAATTAAACCCCACCTTGATTTCTGCATCAAATCTCCATGAAAAGTCAGAATAGCCCTAGTTTCGCATTTTTACTCAATATTTCCAAAAGCTTCAATCACGTTTACTTGAGCGCTTGTCAAAATTTTACAAAATCATCAAATTATTAAAATCAAGCCTCAAAACCATTCTCCATAAATTATTTACGGTCCAAAAAGCTCTTAAAACATCTTGTATCTACTAAAATGATCAATTTCTACCCGGCCAAATACATGCAAAGCTAGCTTACTGTTTAGTGCCGCCTAAAGACACAAAGCCCAACTAAACAAGCGACGGTCCACCCAAGTCCAAGCTGTCGAAAAGTATAATAAATTATAAGTAGTTGAATGACCCAGTTTCCACAGCAAAGTTTAAAAGCTGAATAGAAAAGATTCAGCAAACAAAAGGCAGAATGCCTACGCTGAATGACCTAGTTGATCTGTATTTTTGGACAGGGATTTTTTTTAAAAAATAAGATTGATGGCATTGTGGTTATTGGTTAAGCTGTATATATGGGTCAGTGAATAATTCATTGTTTTGGAAATAATTTCTCTAGCTTAAGTTTACTGTCCAACAAATCAAGAGTTATGGCCCTTTGATCCATAAAAAAACTCACTATTTCCCCGTTTGGTCTGGTAAACACATTAGGGATCTAAACACTTTTAATCACTTTTTGAAAAAGACTAGTTAGGTAGAAATATTGAGAAGAAGAGTGACTGTTATACAATATTTATGTGATCCCCTATCTGGAATATTTTTAACAAGACAGTAAGGATGTTTAATAAAATCGAGGTCATTTGTGAAACTGGGTTGTCCAAGGTCAAAAAGTAGGTCAAGAGGTTTTGAAAATTGTAAAAAAATGTCCTTTGTCCTGTAGAGGTCATATTTTTAACCAATCATGAAACCTGTGTAGATTATTTGAGTGAGTGACTTAAGGCCATCTTGGCCCCTTGTGCAAGATACACAAGCAAAGAAAAGGTCAGACTGGGTTTAAGTTTACACTGAGACCCATGTATGTGTTGATTACAAGTAGAGTGTAAAGGAGGTATGTTATTGTTACAGACCGAGTGTGAGCCGTAATGCACCAGAGCCACCCAAGGTGAAGAGAGCTGAGATGCCGGCTACATCTGGAGGCAAGAGAAGGAAAACTACACAAGTCACTGTATGTATATAACCCTGATTCAATTAACTCTATCACAATTTAAATAAAAACATGGTATGGGTATTAACCTTGTTGGGTTCTGACAAGGCAATTCTTAGAGTTTTAGTGTAAATTTGTGGATTTAGGACAACTGAAATAAAAATATTGTCCTGTATTGCAAAGGTAGCACTCATTAGTACTCAGCTGAACTTTTCAGGCTCTTATAAATGTTTTTAGGTAAAAGTTATTTGCAACTTTTAAAAGAATATTGATCGACTTGTCACAGAAACTAAAACTACCGTGAGTTAACAATGGTCACTAATGTCTCTGATGTTCTATTTGAGCAGGATCTACAGCTGGAGTATATCCATGGTTACCGTGGATTTGATTCTCGTGATAATCTACACTATGTAAATGATGGTGCTGATATTGTCTACCATGCTGCTGGGGCTGGTATCGTTAAAACATTATCATCAGGTAAGATTTCTATCATTAATATTACAGGGATCCTACTATTCCGGAATAATCCAGAAAAAATACCAATTATTGACTGAGTCATTTGAAATTTCATATGGTGAACTTTAACAAAAGAACGATGTTTGATACAGGGTTTTGGTGTAGAGATGTGTGCTAATTGCGCTCAAAACAGACATGCATCGTATTTTCAGATTGGGCATTATACCTCAGTAGGACCCGGTTTCATAAGTACATACTAGGCTGTCAGTAAATGGCTTATTTGAACCTATTTTACCACTTGTTTACTTAATACGGCTCCATCTACTTTAAAAAGTGGGTATATTGCTTTGCTCATGTTGGCCAGTCTCTGTGTCTGTCGATCGGTAGACCAAATATTTTCCATTTGAAATGCTTGACCCTAGGATCCTCAAACTTTACATGGAGGTTGGTCATCGACAGTAGATAATCCCTTATTGATTTTGAGGTCAGTAGGTCCAAGTCAGTAGGTCAAAGGTAATGGTTGCTATGATCAATGACTCAAGAATGGTTTGGATCAGCATCTTAAAACTTTATAGGGAGATTGGTTAACATCAGTAGTTGATCACTATTGACTTTGAGGTCAGTAGGTGAAAGGCCAAGGTCGAAGTTACGCAATAATATGTAGGGGATTTATGGATGATTAAGGATTTTAAATTGTTTGAAAATCTGGGTTTTGATAGGATTTACATATTAAATTTTCTTTTTCCATTTCAGGTGTACAGTCCTTCTATCTCAAACACACGGATGACATAATCTGCTTAGCTATAAACCAACATCCTAAGTACAAGAATATTGTAGCTACCGGACAAATTGGTAACCCACCCAGTGTTCATGTATGGAATGCTGTTACCAAAGAGACACTGTCTATACTGATTGGAGAACATACCGGCGGTGTCTGTTCCGTCGACTTCTCATGTACTGGCAAATATGTTGTTACCGTGGGACTTGAACAGAATGTAACTGTATGGAGGTGGCAGGAAGGTAGGAGCTCATGAAATATTATTTAGTTTATAGTCAATTTATTGTAAGTCGATTTATGAAACAAGTTCTTGTAACTTTAATTACTCTTGGCACCACATTGGTGATGGTATTCCCACTAGGAGGGAATGAAAAACAAAAACTAGTTTTCCCATTTATACTAAGCAAGACTTGTACAAATCAAACCTGCACTAAAGGCACACAGTTCTACCACTAAGCTAATGTAATGAGAGGTTTCCTTTTAAGAATTGATATCCTAGGTTTGCTACTTCATGAAATTGCTTTTAATTGAATTTCACAAAATTTATTTCCCACAATAATAAATGCTTTTACTGTATTTTCCAGGAGCGTGTCTTGGAACAGTTAAAGCACATAACCAGAGAATCTTCCGAGCCGAGTTCCGGCCTGACTCTGACAGTCAGTTTGTCACTGTAGGAGTTAAACATGTCAAGTTTTGGACTGTAGCTGGGAACCAGTTAGTTGGAAAACGTGCTGTACTCACAGACGCTGGTACCGGTGCTGACATAAAGAAACTGCAAACCATGTTGTCAGTTGGATTTGGTGCTGTAAGTTGAAAATACTGTCATACTGTTCTATTATCTTTTAAGTTGTGATTTTTCTTTTGATTTATAAATATAAATAAAGCTGGCATTACACTTTACTGTTCTTTTGAAGTTGAACACAACAGTCTTAAATTACCTACTCAAATTTACACTAAAAAGTTAAACTAAATTCTGGAGTACATTTTGCACTAAGATTTTACACTAAATTCTGCACTTCATTTTACACTAAATTTTACACTTAAATTTTACACTAAATTCAGTCTGCAGTCAATTTTATAAACATGTTTTACACTAAATTCTGCACTTCATTTTGCACTTAATAATAACTTTGATATGATTGTATTACAGAACAATGTGACATATACTGGTGCAATGAGCGGAGACGTGTATGTATGGAAGGATAATACACTACTACGACTTGTACAGAAAGCACACAATGGTCCTGTATTTACAATGTTTACTACGCTAAGAGATGGTCTTATTGTTACTGGTGGAAAAGAAATGCCGTAAGCTGGTTATGATTCCTTATATATAGATCTTGCCTTTCATGAGTACTGGAATGATGTTTTAATTGAATGACGTCAATATACCTTCAGAACTTGACTAGGAGTACTTTATCATTGTTTGCATTTTTTTTTGAAAATGAAATGATTTGATGTTTTCAAACTTAATTGTTGACTTTGCAAAATTATGTAATGGTGCAACAGACAATGCCTGTCTATGGAGTTTAAACATTCATAATTTTCATGTGCCTGGGAACTGATTATTTTTAGTGTATAACATAATGCATTTTTCAATCACTTTCAATAGTCGCAGTATAGCTGTAGTTTGATTTACTCAATGTTGCAGATCTAAGGAAAATGGACCAGTGAAACTTTGGGATCAAGAAATGAAGCGATGTAGAGCTTTCCCATTACATGAAAAAGGCACAAATGCTGATGTGGTAAAATCAGTGTGTAGAATAAAGGTAAGTTTTTATACAAGTATTATGATGTGTTCACAAGTGGTGTACTCCTGTCAATGCTTGTAAGTTTGCAGATTAGGGTATAAACCGAAACAAATTTTAAAACCTCATACAAATTCATAATACTCACTGCTTATGAAAGCATTTAGGCTGAAATAAATTTACAGAAAAAGAGTCAACTCTTACAGTATATTTATGCTAATGGAATGTTTAAAGACCAGGTTAATTTGTAAGCTCTATACATATGTGGACAGTTATGCAATAGCCTTCTTATGTATAGATTTATAATCACTATGAAACATATTTAAGACTTGGTAAATTGTAAATCCTTTGACCCCTTTACAATTGATTTTAGAAATTCATTTATAACCAGGTCCCGTGTAAAATTAACTCCTATGGAATTAAGAAATCAGAAGTGTTATGTAACCAATGAACTCTTTCTTAATGTTACAGGGGAAGATATTAGTTGGAACAAAAGATAATGATATTATTGAGATCGGTGAGAAGAATGGAGTATTACAAGTACTTGTTGGAGGTCACGGGGAAGGTGAAGTATGGGGACTTGATCGTCACCCCACACTGCCACAGTTCATCACAGCAAGTTACGATGGTTCCGTTAGAATCTGGGACATCTCCAGCAAGGTTTGTTTGAGTTGTTTAACATTCAACCACAGGCCCCATCTCCCGAAGCATCTCAGTCAGAGCCGAATCTCAGCTAAAATGTCCTTCATCTTTGTGTTAATTTCCAAGCAAAATCAGTCTCAAAACGTCTATTAGAAAACAGAAACATTGTTTAGAGTTTATTATCTAATAAACATTTTTAAATTAGCGCTTCAGCTTTGTCTCAGACTTTGATTTGAGTAAAATCTCAATTGGGGTTGAGATTAGAGATGGTAAGAAAGATTCAGCCAGGATGTATATTTTACATCTTTAAATATAGCATACTTAATCTGTGATGCTGCAAATAGTACAACAAATTGAAGAATGGTCATCGTTGGGACCACACCTTGGTTGAAGTTCTACATGCATGTACCACTAATAGGCCTTCATTCTGGAACCACTACAAGTATTTTATTAAAACTTCCCATATGGCTTCGTACCCATGAAATTTATTAAAATTACAACACTATGGATAACACTATGCATAAATTATTTTAAAATTATAGCCCTTGTTTCGTCTCATAACTTTACTATAATATTGAAGTTTTACTCCTGAAGAAATACATCTGTTACCCAAAGCATGCTACACATGGTTACATCATTGTCTCACTTTTTTCAGGCATTGGTTGCTAAGTTAAATGTTGGTCAAGCTAGATCTGTGACTTATAGCCCAGATGGAGAAATGATTGCTGTGGGTCTGAAGAATGGAGAGTTTATGGTACTGTTATCTAATGGTCTGAAAGTTTGGGGACGTCGTCGAGACAGGGCTGGCTCTATCAATGATATTAAGTAAGTAAATTACTAATATTTATGTTTCCTTGATATTTAGGGGGGGGGGGGTCATACTAATTTTGCGCTGTACGTCTGTCTGGATGGATCTCAGAAACACCTTCTAGTTTTATTCTTGTGTAGATTAAACTTGTTTGGAGCTGTTCGGTTGGCCTAGAATCCTTGTGTATTAATTAATTTTGCTTGAAAAAAATACAGTCTGTGTAATACATACAATATAGTACATGTTTATTACCCACTATCTTTATATGGTTCTATATTATTGTAGATTTAGTCCAAATGGAAAATATGTTGCTGTTGGTTCAGAAGATTGTTGTGTTGATTTTTATGACATCAGTAAAGGTCCATCACTTCAAAGGGCCGGATATTGTAAGGGAATCCCTAGTTTTGTTATACAGTTGGACTTCTCTGCAGATAGCCAGTATATTAGGGTAAGTCACTGAATCATACATGTATCACTATGAGTTTTGAAACAGATTGATGTAAATTATTGTTTCTATGACATGGATATTTCTTCTACACATATTAAACACTTATTATGTTAACATGTATCTGAGGTATTAGACAAAGTTTAACATAGTTGTTGGCTGTAGTTTTACACTTGTAGCATATATAATTAGTTACCATGCTAATAAGACCATTATGATATATAAATATATAGGTCAACAAATGGTTGTGATAATATGGTTAACTGTATGTTATTTTGCAGGTGAGTACAGGAGCTTACGTCCATCAAGTGTTTGGGGTACCAGGAGGTAACGTTATTGAAGATCAGAAAATAACCACTAAAATCACATGGGTTTCTTGGACAAGGTAAATATGTTTTTATTGCCATAATTGGCATTTGATTAATTGATCAAAAGATTAATTGAAACATTCATAAACATGACTGTGAATGCCAAGTTTAATAGCAAAATTGTTAATTGGTAACGTCTTTATTGAATCTCAGCATAGTTATTTCCAGGTAACTGCTGGTTCACCAGTGGGACTTTAAACAACATAAAAAAAATGGAATAGATAAAAATGAGTGGATGCTAAATAATCTAGATTCATTGATCAGCATTTGTTCTTTTAAATATTTCAGTGTACTTGGTGAAGAAGTAGTTGGCATCTGGCCAAGAGATGCTGATAAAGCTGACGTGAACTGTGCACATCTATCTCACCATGGTAACGCCTTAGCAACAGGTGATGACTCCGGACAAGTGAAACTCTTTGAATTCCCTTGTATGGAAAAATATGTAAGTACCAGTCTACAGACCACTGTCTGTCTACTTGATCTGTTCATTCTGATTAGTTGAGTTTCATACTTAAGTCAGGAAGAACCTTAAAAATGTATTGGTACATCATTTGTTTTTTGGTTTCAAACATAGACAAAGTTTATCCAATACTTAAGTGTTTCGCAGTAATACATTATTCAGTTATGCATTACCAGTACATTTTCACTTGAATATCTCAGAAAAACCAAGACTATTCCATTGATATGGTCATATTGTCAAAGGAACCATCTTTAAGTATCAAATCTGAACAAACTGTAAATGTGCAATTAGTTGTAAATTGATGGAATACTGTACAAGTGGATAGGTCCACAGGTCAATAAGTTAGAGAATTTTGAATTTCAGATGTTTGGTGTGTGGAAATATTGGCAACTTTGTTTATTTCTTAGTTGAGTTCTTTGTAGGCCATATTTTAAACTGGAGAAAATGTTACAGAGTTTTGGAATTTTGCTATATTTGCCAATATTTTCACATCATTAAATTCACCATGTATACAGTATGAGTACATATCACCTTCAGTGATAGCTATATTTGTATGCACCTAGTGTGTAGTTGAATTGTTTCGTCTGTACTCATACTTCATGTCTCAATGTTTCTTAATCTGTTCATTATTCATATTGTTCTGGCTTTTTTCTGATGTATACATTTTGTTGTTACATTTCACGCAGAACACGGTGAGTGATGTATATATATAACACCCTATATTTGGTTAGGGTCCGCATTATATAGGGTATAAAGGTGCATGGAGAATGTCTGTATGTGCTTGTATGTTATACTAAAAAGGATAACAAAACTCTGGGTCCTATATTTTGTTGTTATAAATTGTATCACTGCGGTATACCGTACACTTGGGTATGGCGAGTAAAATTGAATATAATTCTCACAACCTTGTTCAATACTCCGTACACTAACAGATCTCATTTCAAGGTAATTTTAAACATTTTATGAATAACTGTTATACTTTGATGACTTGTATGGCTATAATAATATCTAAAGACGTTTAAACATTGGATATAACAGAAAAATTGTTGCAGAATAAACAATAGTTCATTTTGTTGCTGAACTTAGCATGGTTCACTGTCCAATGTTGCAAAAGTGATGATATTACTTACTGTACTTGCAATACCCAGTGTATGGTATACCGCAGTGTGCATAACCCATGGGACATCAGATTTACAAGCTTGTACCTAGTCCTGCAGGTCTAGTAGTTAAATGTCTGCCACAGGGATGGATAAATACAGCTTAAACCCAAGGCGTCATGTATCTACGTTGTTTGTCACTAAGCAAATAGTTTAAGAATCTGGTATGGTAATACATCTCAAGTTCACCAGGTGTTTTGTTATCCTTACAGTATATTATAGTCCCACCTAGTCACAATCCAACATCTAGTACAAAGCTTGTTATATCCCAGCATTTATATTTTGCTTGGGATGTTCAAAAAGTGCTATAAATTTCAGGCATTTGTAAACATGACGTCCATTTGTGGCGTCGGTTATTCTGGGTTAGACTGACTGACAATATGCAGATAACCCATTACAGAAATCTAAACCTAGTCATATTGAAATTTTGGATTTAGAAATAATTTTAGAACAGACATGTGCATATATCACATGCTTAAAAACATCTATTACAATTTCATACTCATAAGCTGCTCTTATTATTTACATTGTCTCAATACTTTCTGAACAACCCATTTATGCTATATTGTAAGAGAAGATGCTGTATCATTAGTTGAGCTTAACGGAATTGCGTTTACTGTGTAATAGCCCTGACTGTCATCAGTGGCCAAGTGGTTGAAGCACCGACCTTGATACCCAGGGTTAGCAGATTCTTCAGATTGTGATAGGCTACTGCACAGTGTCCAGCTAGTTTGACAGACAAAACTTGTTTTAGATATACATGAATTATCCTAGAAGTGTATCCATGAGAAATGTATTATTCTTTCAGATTTTAATGTCCCCCACCACTTGGGGACATGTTGATTTTTATTGGTACATCACATGCCATGTGCATTAGATAATCAAATTATGATTGTGGTTTAAAATTTACCCAATCACTGAAGATGCCATACATTTACTGCATGTGTTAGTTTCAATTTGTACATGGTGAGGGCTTGCTGAAACTTAGAAATTTGTTATTCTTGCATTTCAAAACATATTTTTTAAGTTTAGGGAGACTTTCAATGCGCTTATTGTGTTGTTAAATTTCTCTGAACACATTCAATATGGCTGACTGGTAGCCAAGATGGCCGTCTGGTAGGTCCACTGGTAGCCAAGATGGCAGACTGGTAGCCAAGAGGGCCGACTGGTAGCCATGCCAGTATTTAACCTATTCAGGGATAGCTATAGCTTAACATTTTTGTTTTGCATTTTTGTAAAATGATAGTTAGTTGCATTTTAACACTTATATGCCTCTTTAAAAAATGCCTATATTATCATCTTAAAACAAGCCTCAAACTAAAATGAATTTATTCTTTGTACATGTGTGTCAGAATGTGTTTTTATGCCCCAATATCGATAGATGGGGAGGCATATAGTGATTCACCTGTCCGTCCGTCCGTCCGTTTGTCCGTCCTGGTTAACCCTAATTGACCGTTTCTTCTAGCATTAATATGGCTTGCTACAAAGCTTTCATACTTGCATGGATGTTGTGTATGAACACTCTCCACACACCTGTATCACCTGACCCCATTTTGACCTTCACCTTGACCTAATTTTGGACTTAGACTTGTTTATGGACAAGGCTTCCACAGGGGGCATAAGCGTTTATTGAACGCAGTCTTGTTTTTTTAACGTTTTGAGAATTCATTAAACAATGACCACTCATGAAAGATTATCTATACTTGTATTTCATGCTTTATATTTTATTGATACAAAAGTGTGAGGTTGTCTTTAATTGAGTAACGAAAATCATCTCATGACTAATTTAAATACTGTTCAAATCAATAATCATATCAGATGGGAATAATTCTGTTTGTTGATATACCTGTAAAGCTAAAAAACTAATAAATAAGATTTGCTAACTACATTGTCTCCTTGAAAGTCAAGTATTTAGAAGATTAACAAACTATTAGAAATGATATTGTTTGATGTACAATGTACAGTCCAACTTGTCTTAAGCAGCCAGACGAGGAATATATCTAATATGGTCGCTTTAGGCTGGTGGTTGTTTATTGCAGGTGCCTTTATTATAAAATTACTGGAGTTAGATAATATTGACTGTTCAAGACAGGTGGATGAATAGTTTAGGCATAATCATTAAAAAATGGCTGGCAGGATGATACAATTGTATTGGCCGGTGTTAGACAGGTGGTTGCCATGGTTAATTAATTTGTTCTTTTAAACTGCTTTGACTGTATTCATACTACAACCTATCATTATTTCATTGCAGGGTCCACACAGGACGTTTGTAGGTCACTCAGCTCATGTTACAAATGTCAGATTTACAGCAGATGATAAATTCTTGGTGAGCACAGGAGGCGACGACTGCTGGTAAGTCCTGTCAAATAATTATTTTTTGTTGTGGGGGGGGGGAATTTTCCTTGATTTCGGGGTTGATCTCAACCATCGCATGATTATTTAACCTCCCTAATAAGAAACCATTCAATCGGGACCTTTACAGGAAATTACAGGTTTGGTTTGGATGTTTGCTTCTGGTGACTGCAACCACATGTTTTACTTATTTCTTCTCTTTTCTATTTTTTCAGTGTGTTTGTATGGAAGTGTATTTAAGATGGATGATAACCATGGTGATGAGATAGTTTAGGGTGTTCATATCTTGCAATGAGAAATGTCAATGGTGTGCAGGATTAGATGTTGATAATATCAACAGATATTGTGTTTTCTTTGACTTACTACTTAAAGTTATAACAAGATGCCATAGCCTCCACTCCACAGTCACCTCTGTTAAAGTCCACGAAACAATTGCTCAATCAAATAAGATGTTTCCTCACCACACAAAGTGAAGCATGTAGATTTGTTTAAGTATATGACTGTTGAATGTATTTCTGGATACTGTAAAATAATTATTTTTGGAGGGAGTTGAATTTTTGTTGATTTCGTTGTCAACCTCGACCATGAAATCTAATGACCATGATTAATCGATTTTCCTAATACAGAACATTGGTGTACCCTTCAATGTTTTGTAGCCCATGAACTTGCAACCCCAGAAAAATGCATTTTTATAAAAATCCATGAAATTTGATACCCATGCAAATATGTGATTTTACAGTACTTTTGCTGTTTTGGCAATGTTGGTGAAAACATGTAGTGTGCATAGTCATTCATATGTTATACTAGATTCTCATTTGTTAAAAATTTTGTTTAAAATTTTACGCATTACAAAATTTCAAACTAGCTTTATTCAGGTACATGGAATAAGTTATGTGCTCTTCTATTTCTGTAAAAATCATGATTGATTACTGACATTGTGCTATGATAAAATATAAACATTATACATAATTAGATCTGATACCATTGTTACGTTCTGTATGCATTTTGTCATGACAGGCTTTTATTTATAGAATAATACATGGCTGAGCAGTGCCAGTGAGTGATAATCGCCCCGGTAGGTTGATAATTGCCAGAGGGCGCTAGCCCGAGGGCAATTATAATCTACCGGGGCGATTATCACTCAATGACACTGCTCAGCCATTCATTGTTCTGTATAATATTTATGTTGTTGTGTTTTCATTAAAACTACTCTTTTAAGAAAACACTAACAAGACATAACATGTTCCGTAAATGATAGACAAACCCATCGTCATTTTAGAAATTGTCAAACTTGGATCTATTCGCGTAGATCTATAACTTAAATTCTCCGTAACTTTGTTATTATAAAACGGAAACATAGCATATGGGTATTCATTTTTTCGGTTATAAAATTTGCTACATTTTGGTGTATGTTTTTATGTAAAATTCTGAAAAAAGTTGTTTTCACATTTGTGTGAATCTCAGTGTATCTCGTCTAGACCTGGTAAACACGGATTTAATGTCTAGATTTTAGACAATAGGTGTAGATCTAGATCCATTTGGTCAAGGATTGATACAATTTTGAAATTTGCTATCCCGCATGTCCAAATCTATCAATTTGGTTTGCAAGTGATTCAAGAAGGTCTAGACGTTACGCTCGGCGCCGGCCACTTGTGAAATGCAAATGACGTAACGTTGCGCGTGTACGTCTTCCAAGGGCGATTATCAGTGATAATAGCCCTGCGCGAGGCGGGCCAAAAGCTGATAATACTTTAAAAGGGCGCATAATACATTTTTTTCAATGCAAATTTGTTACTATATATAGTAACATAAGTATTATATAATTATTATACCCCGCAAACCAAGTTATATCGTTATTGTATAGTGTTGACTACACATGTAATTTATTGCTTCATATATACTGGTACTATCCGTACATTACTTGTATATCTTTGGTCTGATCATCAGTACATATCATAAGAACTTGTATGACAAGAATGGTACTAAGCTACTGTAACTAAGTTTTGACAAGGACACAGTTATTGTAGCTTTTTGCCTGCTCTTGACATTTTACCTTTATAGTGCTTTAAAGTTTTCTCATTATTTTCCGTCCAATGGTTAATTATATATATATATATTAAATATTATCATATTTTTGTTGTGTATATATATCCTTATGTATATCTATGTGCCTAATATTTACATTGTTTTCAAATTGTTATTTTTTGACATGTACGTTTATAAACTATGATTAACCACTTAATATTTTTGCTTCCATTTAGGGACCAATGTTCTCAATAATGCTCATTATATAAGAGAATCTTTCATTATTTATTCTTTTTTGTCTTCTTACCTATTTATAGAAAGGTTATACAGTAATTACTCTTCATCTTTTTTCCACTCTTGTAACCCTTGGATTCACAATTATTTGTATGCAGTCATTACTGGATGACTAAGTTTGACAGTCAATATCAGGCTGGAAAATATCCTACCTCTCCATAAAAATAGCCACTACTCTACTCTAAGACTTTGTCGCTGGTTTGAGTGGGAAAGTAATAACAGTGTATTAATATAGTGGTCACTAGTATTGCAATGACAAGTGCATCATTCTTTAAAATGTTATATTTTAATTAAAAATTTAATCACCTGCCTACCCACATCAATTTTGCTTGTTAGAATTATGCCAATCACATCGCTCGCTTTGAATGAGAAGGTCGTAAGTATAAAATCGATATTTTGAGAAAACAATAAATACTGTCTGAAAACCTGTTCCGATTTCTATGAAAATAGGCTCATAAGAAGCACCTTGTGACGCATACATTTGTATTTCAAATATGCATGAGTCTTATAACACCTTCTCATTCTAAGCCAGTGATATGTATTTCAAGGTTTTAAACATTGTCATTTTGAGATCATGAAACAAAAGTTTAGTGTGACTTATGTATATACTTAAGTTTATTCATATTGATTAAACTTAATCATGTTGAATATGGACTTTATATAAATCAGGATAATATATTTCTGTGATAGTTGTATACATGTATGTACTTGCAGTTTCTGATTTATTTATATTTCATAGACTGTGTATGCTTGTATTATAGTATAATAAGAGAATTCAGATATATTGCATTATTATGTGAATGCTTTCTTGTTATAATACGTTGATTTGTCTATCTGAACTCTTCTTGTCTCATTTACATGGTTTCCTTTTCCGATACACCGCTTTTCAGTTCCGTCAGAGACATGTTCTTTTTTCATATAACTGAAAACCGATGTAACGCTGCGACGGAATTCAGATGTCTTGTATCCTGAGTTCCGGCAAAGCATTACATTGGTTTTCAGTTCCGTCGGAGTCATATGAAAACTGTACAATTATCTGACACAACTGAGAAGCGGTGTATCGGGATTAGTACTGTGATTTATTGATTTGTTGTTGTGATTTAAATTAATCAACTGAACATGATTCTGATAAAATTTTACGAAGGTTTAAATCACACACATGTCCTAATTATCTTCATAGTCATTGTACCTTCAATATTGCCTAATATGGGCAATGCACTTGCGACATCTTTTCTGCCATTTGAGCCTTGATTGTTATATATCTATATCTACCTGCATTATGTATATAGTTTTCTATTATTTAGCTGAAAGCTGATATTTATTAGTTCTGACATTTTAATTGAATTTAAGCTACTCTGATAGTGTATGCATTTTACTATAGAATTAAGATCTTGTTTATAGTTTGTGTACAAGTATGTTATATAACGGACATGAGATTTTGTGTGCATGAACTTCAGATAAACCAACATTCCATCATTCGTTTGAAAGTGTTTTCATATACTGGCTTACAGCTAGTAACAGCCGACGTGGTCCAGTGGTTATTTAACATAATATTTAAGACGGCAATCTGGGTTTGGATTCCAGTCCGGACAGGTCATACCCTTCCATGAAAATTTAACAACAATGTTGAGTGTTCTCCATATGCGGAGAGTACCTTTTTTGTGTGAAGTATTTTACTTGACCACGTGTGTGTAAAAAACTATATATTTTACCTATAGTCATGAATGTTTATCACTTTGTGACGTTATGAACCTGGAATTAGGATTTTTTGGGACCAAGAATCAACAGTTACAGAATTTGTATAATAACCTACTTTTTGTGGGGTTATATTTTGGAAAACCTTTTGTTCTATTATGAAAACTACCTACTTTTGCAAGTGTTTTCCTCAGAAGATTATATATGTTAACAGTTATTATGGATTTTATAGGATAAGTCGTCCAGATGCTTTACTTTGCATATCTATTAGGCAGCTAATATTCTCATACAATATTTGTTAGTCATAATATTATGTATTTAGGTTAGTATTAATTTTTTTAATAAATTACGATAGAGATATAGTCTGTGTTGTTTTGTTTTCGTAGGGATATTTGTTGATTTTTTGGAATACAAGCGATACTTGAAGAACATGTATGAACTATGACAGCCGAATAGTCTTGTCCAATGTCACAGTGACCTTGACCTTTAAACTATCAACCTCAATATATAGGGTCAATGTACTGGTCATGATTGACCTGTGTAACAAATCTGAAGACTGTATGTCAAACCTTTTTGACCTGAAACCTTATGGTCTGCTGACGGACATGGATGAAGGTTTATATCACCACTTCTTAAAGGGAGCATAAAATAAGTGATGCTTTTAGACAGTCAAGTTGACGAAATAACAGTCCAACTGCATTTATTCAGTTGTAAACAGCCTGTTGTGCTTAGAGTTGTTTCCCTTGGAGATGAAATCCAAATGTTTGTCTGGTTATAAATCAATAAGGGTATTTGTAGGTTTATTCATGTTTCTACAACCTCGGTACTTCAATGGTTAGCGAGATTGCTGTCTACTCTGGTGACCTGGGTTCTAATACGGTCGGAGGCACTCGCATGCCTGCCATAATTTCAGCAGAAAGCTGACAGGCAAATAAAGGCAATGCTCGGCATATAACGTTTTGCCCAGGCAATTGGGAGATTACGAAATGAACATGTCCGTATGTGTAGCTACATGTATGTACATGTTGCAATTCAAATAACATTGCTTCCAAAACAACTTGTGTGTGTGAAAACTAATGTGACAATTCAAACATGATTTCTTCATACACCAAAATGATTGTTTAAATAAACTCAATGAGTCTATGGGTGATAAATTCTGGAGTTTCCTGTGCATATGTATAACTCAGTGATGTCAATACTGATATTTATCAGGAGTTCCAGATTTGTATATTCTAAAGCTTTGATTTCTGACCAAAATCAGTTACTTGATGAATATATCTGAATAAATGGCAAAGTTATGGTCAATTTGATCTGCTCTGAAGAATTTTCTTTTATACAAACTGAGTTATATATGGCACAATGAGGTTGAAGGACTCGTGTTCGGCAAAAATGGATGGCTATGTATGACTTTCTTGATTTTTAGTTTGGCTCTTAGACTTGACACTCCTGATAACTGAATTTGTCTGTCACAAGTGTGTTGCCTTTAGAAATTACAGGCACACGGATGACAAAATGCTCAAAAGAAGTATTCGCATAGTCGTAAATGTTACACATTGAGTTTGGCAACCTCCAATATCTCCAGACTCACACAATTAAAAGGAACATTGTAGAATTCAAACAAGAAAAATCATCCTTTGAAGCCTGCGGACATTGGCAAATTAGGCAGTAATGAAACCGAATGGCCACACACTATGACTGACTCAGTTGAATGCAAACAAATTAGAGAATATAAGAAAACAAGAATACAGACATTTTCATCATTTTATTAACAATTATATATATTTCATAAATCAATCAAATCACATTTGTTAGACAAACTGTAAACATGAGTTAGTTTGGTGTAGAAAAAACAACAATAGAAATACTCCATACAAAAATAATGATACAGTTTGGCAATCAAACACCTAATCAAATAATACTAAGCACAATATAGGTTAAATTTGATACATCATTATGCCTTTTCGACTGGACTGTTTCGTTGAGCAGTTTGTAGTCTGGTTCCTGTCCCCAACATTACAGTAGTTGTACTATTGTAGTGCTGTAAGCTTGGAACGGGAACCAGACTACAGTCGTAACTCGATACAACGACGATTTTCATTTCCATGAAAAATGTAACGAATATGTCAGTATACTGAATTGATACAAAGAGCATTTTAATACTTTTGTCCCCAAATATGATGTCACTATAATGAATTTGTCAGTATATCTGGTGTCGTTATATCGAGTCCTGACTGTATAACCTGCTCCACGAAACAGCTCAGTCAAAAGGCCAATTGTTTTCTGTTATTCACCTCCACAATCAAGGGTGCAAGTGACTAGATAAGGGAAAATAATTTGAACATTTTCAGTTAATAAGAACTATCAGTAATAACGACGGTGTGGGTCACATAAAGGAGACAATGAATATTTTCAACTTTGTTAATGAAAATACTTTGACAAGCCTTTACACATGATAAAATGTGTGTATCTTTGGTTACCCGACTAACGGTACAACATGAAAAAACCAACTAACTTAACACAGTCACATATTGGACGATAATAAAGTGTACATGATGAAATCTATAGGTTTATCCCTATACAATGTTTGAAAAACATAGACGCCACCTACTGATCAATTTTTAAGACCCTTATTTAAATACTAATGGTTCAGAAGTAGGAAGACGGCTGTCATCAAAATACTTTGAGAAAAATTGCTATGTTAAATTTAAAGCCCTTCTCCTAAGACATAAGTAAATACTACTTTTCATATTACACATTTTGGCATTTAATTGCGGAACATTCTAAATCTGTAATAGTCTAAATATCAGTAAGATATTAACATGTATGTTTCATGCAAAACATTATCAAGAGATGTTTTAAAACATGTATGCCCATTACTGTTATATAGTCATTAATGTTAAAGGCCACAGCAACCTTAATTACTAACCCAATAAACTTTGAACATCCTAGGTCACAACGACCTTGACCTTTTCTTTTAAATCAATAGGTCGCCATCCAAATTTTGAGGATCCTAGGTCCGAGCATAGTTAAGTTCAAATTCAACAAGAAATATCACTGAATGTGATGAATACCCCCAGCAACTGCTTGACACAGTCAGAAATGCACAACTAGACTTGGTACTGATCGGTCATGCAAAGTTTCATTGAAATCCTACCATTGGTTGCTGAGAAATAGCACAGACAAAATTTATAAGTGTAAAACAACAAAGGGCTATAACTCCCTTAAAATTGATAAGACCAACATGTGTCGACCATATGCACAACTATTCTTGGTACTGATCATCCATACAAAATTTCATTAAAATCTGACCAATGGTTACAGACAAAATTTATAAGTGTAAAAAACAAAGAGCCATAACTACCTTAAAATTGATCCGACCAACGTGTGTTGATGATATGCACAACTAGAAATTGTACTGATGAGCTATGCAAAGTTTCGATGAAATACGACCAATGGTTGCAGAGAAATAGCCCGGACAAAATTTATAAGTATAAAAAATAAAGGGCCATATCTCCCTTAAAATTAATCCGACCGATGTCCGCCAACGATATGCACAACTAGACTTGGTACTGATCAGTCATGCAAAGTTTCAATGAAATACGACCAATGGTACGGACCAACCAACAGACCAACCAACCTCAAGCATGACTCCAATATAGCCCCCATATACTATGTATCTGGGGGTATAAAAATGGGGGTGTGGCACAACAAATGATACATCTGACAGCATTGACTCTAATGACAGTTGGGATACAACTACCATAACAAATACTGGTATAACAAGTATGATGAGAAATGAGACGGTTAACATAATTATGCTTTGACATGTTCAACAGATCAAAACCCTGTTCCCTACCAAATAGCTACAATGAAGAGTTTTTTCTATATCATTGGAAAATGAAAACATTTATACAAAATGTACTCAGTGTTTGATGAAATGCCTATGTAATAAAGATGTTAAGTGTAAAGGACCATAAAGAAAAGTTTAAACATATACATCTGTGCATACTAAAGATGTATGAACAGTGTATACATATATATGACTAGGTAACACATTTCAAACCAGGTAATCAATTAGTTCTAAGCTAAGATAAACTAAGAAAACTACATTTGTACAATATATCTTTAAACTTGTTATAGCTAGATACTATCATTTCACTCTTAACGAGTCTGATGTAAAGAAATGATATAACAATAGCCCTGTGACAAATGAAATGATAGCATCTAGCAACTTTTAGATCAGTGATACTGAATACTGACTTGTGTTCTGACATGAAGAGCATGAAAAAACAATTGATGAATATGCAATTGACACAACATAGATATTTTGACAACACTATTTTGAACAGAAATTGTACAATGACAAATCTGAAAAATACTGAATTAAATGTATAACTTCAACGACTAAAAAATAACATTTTCAAATTAATGTGAAATGACTCTTTATATATAGGCAAAACAAAAGTGATAATTTTGGTAAAAACAACATACACGTTTAGAAGTCTGACAATAATATCTGAATGTATGTGTTTGTTTGTTGGTTTATTGGGGTTGTAACACTGTTTCCCAATGACTTTTCAGTTACAGACGAAACATTTGGCGACAGATTCACCTAACCTGTAATCCTGGACTATATCCTGACCAGTACTAACTTAATCCTTCACAAGGAATCAACAACTTCTCCACATGTGGAGCGAAATATGTGTATGAAGGTGGTTATTTACAAAAAGTCTGTAAATCATAAAATGTCTCAAACAATTAAATTCATACACTTTATAAAACAAGACAGAGGTACAAGAATGTGATGTAGTTCACTCAGTAACTTCTATGACCATTAATTAATTTAAAACATTATTAAACACTTCCACTTTACAATTTTAAACATTTGACAAAACCAAAATTAAAGGTCCATGAAAAGAGACAAATAAAAATAATCAAATTTGAATGAATGTCTGTATATTGTGTGCTGTTGTTTCTAAAGCATTAATTTGTATCTTATGACTTCTGTTCTTGGTCTTTTTCCATCTTCATCTTCTCCACTTGTCCTATCATGTACTCTAACGGTTGTTCAGGCTTGGTATAAACTATGCTTGCAGTTAATTGCTGCAATGGAGAAAGATTGTAAAATTAATAAATCTTCAAATGATAGTAGATTGATTGGAATCTATCTGGCATTAGAAATATACAAATAATCCAAACTAAGTAAAATTCATTTGAACTCTAGATTTTATGACTGCCTACACACAAAAAATGTAATTTGTCATAACTGGTTTCCTTAAAAGGAGCAAGTGTAAACTAACTTGATTTGAATAGTTACACTTCATATTGCAATATAGTCATGATTCAAAAATGGATTTGCGATTGATATTATTTGACCCACCAAGGATCGAACCCAGACCTCCAGCATGACAAGTGGACACACTATTGTGACTAAACACATCACCAAAGGAAAGTGACCTATAATCACTACAAATTACAGCACTTATTATAAATATGAGAATGGGTGACATGGTGCTGTCGATGGTTGATATGGTAATGCTGTAGACTACAGATCTAGAGGACTCTGGTTTGAAACTCTGCTAGGGCACTTGTTCATTGGTGAAATGTGTTTCCCCATCCATCTGGAGATGAACTGGCTGCATGGTCACCCAGAGGTAAGTCTCACTTGTATCAGTGCTACACACCAGGCACATTAAAGGAATGTATTTCTAATGATCCAGCTAGGGTACCCTAATCCCATCATGTATCACACTATTTCCTCGAAGCTGGAGATCATTTGCCAATTAATATGCAGGAACAAATCAAATGACTATGCACACCATACACTTTTGACTGTTTCAGTTTATGGCTATCTCAGTTGATAGCAAACAAACATAAAATATATTTAACTTTTAAGACATATTTTGTACTTAAATAAAGTTATAAAGTTTAGCTTTAAATGTCAAATTGAATAAAGCTATATTAGGAACTATGTGTAGACATACTGTCTCTATATTTACCTGAAATAATTGTAGAATGTTGTGATTTTCTAAATATGTTATGGCTTTACTGTATGGATCCAACATTGGCTGAACATATTCCTGTTCTATCGTAGAATCATCTGACGGAACATTTATTTCTGGTGTTTGACCGATAGAGTTGTTAGACATGTTGACCATGGCCTTTTGCATAACGGATGCGATTTCATCTTTAGCTGCTAGCGCTAAAGCTTCATTTGCTCCTTCGTTGCTGCTCTCTCCGTCCGCCATGTTTGTTTACTTCCGGTGTTATGGAAGGTGGTGGATAAAGTCCTGTACACCGGGACCGTATAGTACGGTATACCCACAATGGGGCCAGTACGTTGAAGAGGTAGTGCATGCCTATAGTACAAACAGCCAATAAACTCGCACATTACACGATATATGTTATGAGGGAACGTGCAAAAAGATACATGTCCATTTATGGTCCGTTATATAGCTCATACAGTACAGTACCATACCACCTGTTTCATGAAAAATCCAAATCCAGTTTTAAATGATGCCATCATTTAAAGTTTAAAATATTCTTAAGTTCTAAGTTATGTCCGTACCTGCTGGTGAAATTACTAGATCTAGTACCTCACTTACATTTCATCAATTATTGACAAACATATATGTTGTATGACTATAATGTTCCACATAAGAAAAATCTGTTAAATTTCTTCATTAATTTAATATTTATTATTATATATAATACATTGTATATAATAATATAATAAATAATATTTAATTATTAATTATATAAGATAATATTTTAATAATTGCATAACATTTTCTTAATCGGGTTGTAAGTAAACGTAAGACAGACATGAAAATTGATTTCTCGACCCTTAGCAAAGTTTGAGTAGTATACTTTAATATTGACCTTCTAAATACCCCTAACCTGAAAGTCATATAGATTATGTGAACATCTCGGTTTTATTCACCCTCTGCAGCCGGCACCGAGGCACACAACCACGCATGTTAAATAACATGCGTGACAAAACTTAGAGATGTAATACGTTCCTTTTATGGGTGAACCACTACATAATCGATATTTTTTAGTAAAAATCAACTTGTGGCAGCCGTAAAGGCCATTATCATACCACACCGACCAGAAACATAGACGTTTGCCAGGGGGCTCTATTCGTACAATCTGTATTCCATATATATTGCTTTTAACTCTACTCCAACCAGTTTTCTGTTGTTGTTTTTTTTGTTGAGCACCTAGAACATATTGAAATTAATACACTGCCTCATGACATCGTCTGCCAATAATAATCGACTATCAATTATCGGCAGTAATGAGAAGTTGAAGTTAATATTTTCTTGTTTTTAATTTTCACTGTACTTATTTTTTAACTTTCACTTAATTTGATCATCTTTGGACCTCTTTTTATTTTAAGAAACTGTTTCATTGACTTGTGTCTTCCAGTAACACTAGAGCGATGGTTTATTCTCGTCCAACAACAACAACAATACCTTATATGGGTTTTTAGCGGAAGTGGCGGGGAGGTGATAAGTGCGCATGTGCCATACTGACAAAAATGAAATGGAAGCACGAAAGCCGCCATTAACGAAGGTCGATTCAGACAGGAAAATACTGATTTGGACCACTAATCGTTAGTACCAGGCATCATTAGCGGTGCGTGTTGGTGTGAATATATCTCTGTGAGTGTTTGAAACGTTTATTTAACTCGAACGTTCCTTAAATATTGTATTCTGGTTATAAAACCAGAAGAGATTGTTGATGTTCTGAACTTTCCGAGGAGGGATTTTTTAAAAATCACTGCTGGCTTTATTATATCTTTAATGGTTGATTAAGCGAGTGTATTCGAACCTATTATGACTTCGATACAGTATCCTTCTTGTGTCATTGCTAGTACAAGTGCTATAATGACGGTATTACGAGCTTTAAAAAATCGAAGAGTTTCGTCCCAAAACATTTCGACCCACTACTGGGGCATTATGGTTTCTTGAGTTATACGTTATTTTTCAGCTATACAATGAAAAAGAACACGCTAAAACATTAACTTCCTCTTTACAGCAGCATAGCTTGGAGTAAATGCAGTGTGTAGACAGTGTTCATCGAGATATTGCCTTACATCTTTATACATAGGTAAGTCACTATAGCAGGAACTTACAGTCTAGAGCATTATCCACTCGAACTCCATGGCACTCTTGATTTATCACGTACCTGGATCAATGTAACCCTGTGCTGATCTGCTCTCTGCTTCTAACAACTGCTTCTAACAAATAGGTGGACAATAACACAGAACGATTGAACCCATATTTACTTTACTTTACTTGGGTCACAAACCCAGTCTGATCATTGTCCAAAGGTAGGCCGTATACATTATGGCTAATCAGGCTGTAGGCTGCCCAGCACGCTAATCAGGCTGTAGGCTGGCACGGCATCATGGAGTGTTAAGTGGAGAAATCAATTCTAAACTGCCACATTACAGACCCGTGCCCATGACCCAGCCTTTGGCCTTCTATAAATGAGCCGAAAGGTATACATGCTCAACATCAAACACGCAGACATCATCCAGGTTGTTTGTGACCTGGGTATTAATTTGGCTTATTTCTGAAAAGATTTGTAAATCCATAACACATTTTTCAACAATTTTTCAGATATTTACAGTTGCACGGCGTCAAATTCACCTAACTGTATCTGGACCTGTACTATCTCACCCTTCCATAAGGAACGAACAACTTCGCCACATGTAGAGGAAAATAGACGGTACAAGTTATAAAAAATAAATCACTATTGATACCTCATTCATCGCAGCATGGGTATGAATCATTTTATGCTGAGAGTATTGCAAGAGAATTACTGGTACCATTTAAAATTATTTCACTTCAGTATGATGCGGATCAAGTCCATGACTTCCCACACTCAAACCACATACACATTCTGTTAACTAATACTAGAATGCTACTACAGTATATTGCAAAGCACATTTTAATCTGTCAAAATATTATTTTTAATTGAAATTTGAACTTAGTTTAATATAGTTTTGAAGATTACCATTTAAAATATTTATTTTTCAGATTCCATGAAGGATTATGTTCCCGCTATGGTTATATATTCGAAATGAGAAGACAATTGGGGAGCTTGGCAGATGGACAATGTCAGTGCACAGAGAGAATTCAACATTTAATCAACATCAATGAAGGTAAGAATAAGATATTGCAACTAGCTAGCTGTCAGACATACCGATATACTGTCAGACACAGTGCGGCTCATTTCAAGACTCACTGACATATTGTCAGACTCACTGACACATTGCAAGACTCTGACACATTGCCAAACTCAATGACACATTGCCAGACTCAACTGACACATTGTCAGTCTCCAATGACATATTGCAAGACTCACTGACACATTTCCAGACTCACTGACACATCGTCGGACTCACTGACACATTGCCAGTCTCCACTGACACATTGTCAGACTCACTGACAAATTGTTAGACTCACTGACACATTTTCAGACTCACTGACACATTGTCAGACTCACTGACACATTGCAAAACTCAATGACACATTGCAAGACTCAACTGACACATTGCCAGACTCAACTGACACATTGCCAGGATCCACTGACACATTGTCAGACTCACTAACACATTGCCAGACTTGTTGACACATTGCCAGACTTACTGACTCATTGCCAGACTCCACTTACAAATTGTCAGTCTCCAATGACATATTGCCAGACTCACTGACACATCGTCGGACTCACTGACACATTGCCAGTCTCCACTGACACATTGTCAGACTCACTGACAAATTGTTAGACTCACTGACAAATTGTTAGACTCACTGACACATTGCCAGACTCAACTGACACATTGCCAGACTCACTGACACATTGTGAGACTACACCGACACATTGCCAGACTCACTGTCACATTAACAAACTCACCATCACATTGTCAGACTCACTGTCACATTGACAGACTCACCGGCACATAGTCAGGCTCACTGACAAATTGTGAGACTCCACCGACACATTTCCAGACTCATTGACACATTGTTAGACTCCACCGACACATTGCCAGACTCACTGTCACATAAACATACTCACCATCACATTATCAGACTCACTGTCACATTGTCAGACTCATCGACACATTGCCAGACTTCATATCACATTGACATACTCACCGACACATTGTCAGACTCACTGTCACATTGACAGACTCACTGGCACATTGTCAGGCTCACTGACAAATTGTGAGACTCCACCGACACATTGCCAGACTCACTGACACATTGTGAGACTCCACCCACACATTTCCAGACTCACTGACACATTGTTAGACTACACCGACACATTGCCAGACTCACTGTCACATTAACATACTCACCATCACATTGTCAGACTCACTGTCACATTGACAGACTCACCAGCACATTGTCAGGCTCACTGACAAATTGTGAGACTCCACCGACACATTGCCAGACTCACTGACACATTGTGAGACTCCACCCATACATTTCCAGACTCACTGACACATTGTTAGACTCCACCGACACATTGCCAGACTCACTGTCACATTAACATACTCACCATCACATTATCAGACTCACTGTCACATTGTCAGACTCATCGTCACATTGCCAGACTTCATATCACATTGACATACTCACCAACACATTGTCAGACTCACTGTCACATTGACAGACTCACTGGCACATTGTCAGGCTCACTGACAAATTGTGAGACTCCACCGACACATTGCCAGACTCACTGACACATTGTGAGACTCCACCCACACATTACCAGACTCACTGACACATTGTTAGACTCCACCGACACATTGCCAGACACACTGTCACATTAACATACTCACCATCACATTATCAGACTCACTGTCACATTGTCAGACTCACCGACACATTGCCAGACTTCATGTCACATTGACATACTCACTGTCACATTGCCAGACTCACTATCACATTGTCATTACTGACACATTGTCACACTCGACTGAAACATTGTCAGACTTGCTGACACATTGTCAGACTCACTGTCACATTGTCAGACTCACCGACACATTGCCAGACTTCATGTCACATTGACATACTCACTGTCACATTGCCAGACTCACTATCACATTGTCATTACTGACACATTGTCACACTCGACTGAAACATTGTCAGACTTGCTGACACATTGTCAGACTCACTGTCACATTGCAAGACTACACTGACACATTGCCAAACTCACTAACACATTGTCATTCTCACTGACTCTTTGCTAGATTCTTCTGACACATTGCCAGGCTCACTGACACATTGCGAGACTCCACCGACACATTGGCAGACTCACTGTCACATTAACATACTAACCATCACGTTATCAGACTCACTGTCACATTGTCAAACTCACCGACCCATTGCCAGACTTCATGTCACATTGACATACTCATCGGCACATTGCCAGACTCACTGTCACATTTCCTGACTCACTGTCACATTGTCAGACTCACTGACACATTGCCAGACTTCATGTCACATTGACATACTCACCGGCACATTGTCAGACTCACTGTCACATTGCAAGACTACACTGACACATTGCCAAACTCACTAACACATTGTCATTCTCACTGACTCTTTGCTAGATTCTTCTGACACATTGCGAGACTCCACCGACACATTGCGAGACTCCACCGACACATTGGCAGACTCACTGTCACATTAACATACTAACCATCACATTATCAGACTCACTGTCACATTGTCAAACTCACCGACCCATTGCCAGACTTCATGTCACATTGACATACTCATCGGCACATTGCCAGACTCACTGTCACATTTCCTGACTCACTGTCACATTGTCAGACTCACTGACATATTGCCAGACTTCATGTCACATTGACATACTCACCGGCACATTGTCAGACACACCGGCACATTGTCAGACTCACTGACAAATTGTGAGACTCCACCGACACATTGCCAGACTCACTGACACATTGTGAGACTCCGCCCACACATTACCAGACTCACTGACACATTGCCAGACTCACTGTCACATTGTCAGACTCACCATCACATTATCAGACTCACTGTCACATTGTCAGACTCACCGACACATTGCCAGACTTCATGTCACATTGACATACTCACCGGCATATTGCCAGACTCACTGTCACATTTCCTGACTCACTGTCACATTGTCAGACTCACTGACACATTAACAGACTCACTGTCATATTGCCAGACTCACTGACACATTACCAGACTCACTGTCATATTGCCAGACTCACTGTCACATTGCCAGACTCACTGTCACATTGTCAGACTCACTGCCACATTAACATACTCACCATCACATTATCAGACTCACTGTCACATTGTCAGACTCACCGACACATTGCCAGACTCACTGTCACATTTCCTGACTCACTGTCACATTGTCAGACTCACTGCCACATTAACATACTCACCATCACATTATCAGACTCACTGTCACATTGTCAGACTCACCGACACATTGCCAGACTTCATGTCGCATTGACATACTCATCGGCACATTGCCAGACTCACTGTCACATTTCCTGACTCACTGTCGCATTGTCAGACTCACTGACACATTACCAGACTCACTGTCATATTGCCAGACTCGCTGTCACATTGCCAGACTCACTGTCACGTTGTCAGACTCACTGTCACATTACCAGACTCACTGACACATTACCAGACTCACTGTCATATTGTCAGACTCACTGACACATTACCAGACTCACTGTCACATTACCAGACTCACTGTCACATTGTCAGACTCACTTTTGCATTGCCAGACTCACTGTCACATTGCCATACTCGCTGTCACATTACCAGACTCACTGTCACATTACCAGACTCATTGACACATTACCAGAATCACTGTCACATTGTCAGACTTCCTGTTGCATTGCCAGACTCACTGTTGCATTGCCAGACTCACTGTCATATTGTCAGACTTACTGGCATATTGCTAGACTCCACTGACACTTTGCCAGATTCACTGTAACATTGCCAGACTCACTGTCATATTACACGACTCACTGTCACATTGCAAGACTCACTGACACTTAGCCAGACTCACTATCACATTGACAGACTCACACACATATTGTCAGACCTGTACTGACACTTACAAATTGCTAGACACACATACATTGCCCGCTGACTGACACTCTGCTGGACTCCACTGACACATTGTCAGACTCACTGACACATTGTCATTACTGACACATTGTCACACTCGACTGAAACATTGTCAGACTTGCTGGCACATTGTCAGACTCACTGTCACATTGCAAGACTACACTGACACATTGCCAAACTCACTAACACATTGTCATTCTCACTGACTCTTTGCTAGATTCTTCTGACCCATTGCCAGGCTCACTGACACATTGCGAGACTCCACCGACACATTGGCAGACTCACTGTCACTTTGACATACTCACTGTCACATTGTCAGACTCACCCGCATGTTGTCAGACTCCATGTCACATTGACATACTCACCGGCACATTGCCAGACTCACTGTCACATTACCAGACTCACTGTCATATTGTCAGACTCACTGACACATTGATACCCTTAATCACACATTGGTAGACTCACTGGTAAATTGTTAGACACACTGTCACTCTTGTCAAACTCACTGACACTCTGTCATACTCCTTGACACATTGCCAGACTCTCTGGACACATTGTCAGACTCACTGACACTTGGTCAGACTCATTGACATATTGTCAGACTCATAGACACATTGGTAGACACACTGACACTCTGTCAGACTCCACTGACACATTTTGAGACTCAATGACACATTGAACAGGTTGGGACCATGACAGAAACAAGTTTTTGATAATTTACCTCTAAGCTGAAATAACCAAGTATTATTGTATTGTGCTTTTTTTCAGGTCAAGTATAGACAAAATCCATGTACAGATAATCCCTATGAAGATTTATGATGGGTTGTTACAGTGATGGTATAGACTTTCTTGGATGTAGATTCCATTTTAGAGCTGTTGAATTATTGAACTGTACGTAAACTATACCATTTTTTATAATTATCCCTAACATACAGATAAGTCTATGGGGGCTATATCAGAGTCATGCTTGAGGTTGGCCGGTTGTGTGTAGTTCTGTTGTTTTGTTCATCCAAATTCTGTCTGCACTACTCGGTTACCATTGATCAGATTTCAATGAAACAGTTGAAGTATCCTTGAATTATCTGTAGTACTTGTCATTATGGTGCACATAAGTCCAATAATTTTTTGGGGAGTTTTTATGTCTCCCACATCAACTTCATGGAGGGAGACATATTGATCTTTGTGCTGGACGGATGGGATGTCATAACATGTCTAAATGTTTGTCCATGCTAGTTCACCATGTATCAGCAGTATGTCAGTTCATATGTCGTCTGCATGTTAGTCTACTTATACTATCAGTGGTATGCTGTTATGTGCTCATAAATGTCTACATGGTAATGACCTACTTTAAGGTTGTTGTTTTTGTTCCTTCTACTTGGCTTCATGTTTGTTAGAGTTTTAAGGATGTTTCACAAGACAGAATGAAGCGTACAAAGCTGTGTCAGGCTATAAATCTGGGGATATTCATCATCTTTGTGATAGCTCTTCTTTCATTTTTGTTTCATTTATTCTGTTGATATTGTCATTGATATACAGAGACAAAAATCTAATAAACAGACAAGTACATGTTGTGTGGAGAAGTTAGATTTTTTCAACCCCTTAGTCTGGAAAAATAAATAGATTGTTAATAAGACCTTTGAATGATATAATTTGGGTTTGTATTTTAATCTTATCAGGGCATCCTCAGTGTTTGGTGGAATCGGGATTTGGTCACGATCAAGAAGCTGGTATTGTCACATGGATACTTAGATAAAGGACCCAATTTGAAGACTGAAACGGCTGAAAGAAATAAGGTATTTGAAGCAGCTGTATTAATAACCCAAATTAAGAGGATCTATCATGAGTTGTCAATTGACATACTAATAACTTTCATTAAACCTGCTCTGGGTATTATTTTTAAGCAAAAATCTAGCCAGCTTAATACTTGTTATAATTTATATTCTGAATAAGTTTAATAAAAGTTTGTGTCAAGTGTGGAATGTTAGATTCTATTTTCATGATGACACTTATAACAGTGAAATACACATCTTTCTGTTAAAAACCGCCTCATTATGTTGAAATATGCCGAAAATGTACATGATATATTGGCATCATTTATGTGATAAAGTAGTCATTTGACAATTCTTTTACACTAGTGTAGTTTAAGAAATTACATGCTAGTAATACTAACCCTGATACAATGGACATTATGTGATAGATTTTAAGATATAATTATTAACCCTCCACCCCATGGAGATGCATGTTGAGACAATGTCCATATGTGAACAGGATACCCATTATATGCATTAAACATAATTCTATGCAAAATCCATTCTGTTACTGAAAGTGTTTATAGTTTATATTGACTCATATTGAGATGGTGCCTATGGCTTAAAGGGTACATGTTCAGATGATCATACTTCACTATTAAATTTAAAATAACACATTTTTTCGATTTCTCGATATTTCTCAGTGATAGACTCACTGACATATTGCAAGACTCACTGACACATTGCTAGACTTACTGACACATTGCCTGACTCACTGACACATTGTTAGATTCCCTGACATATTGCCTGACTCACTGACACATTGCTAGACTCACTGACACATTGCTTGACTCACTGACATATTGCAAAACTCACTGACACATTGCTAGACTCACTGACACATTGCCTGACTCACTGACACATTGCTAGACTCACTGACATATTGCCTGACTCACTGACATATTGCAAAACTCACTGACACATTGCTAGACTCACTGACAAATTCCCTGACTCACTGACATATTGCAAAACTCACTGACATATTGTCTGATTCACTGACACATTGCTAGACTCACTGACAGGTTGTCAGACTCACTGACAAATTGCCTGACTCCCTGTCACATTGTCAGACTCGCTAACACATTGCAAGACTCACTGACATTTTGCAAGACTCACTGACACATTGCTAGACTCACTGACACATTGCCTGACTCACTGACACATTGTCAGACTCACTGACATATTGCCTGACTCACTGACACATTGCTAGACTCATTGACAAATTGCCTGACTCACTGACATATTGCCTGACTCACTGACATATTGCTAGACTCACTGACATATTGCCTGACTCACTGACACATTACTAGACTCACTGACACATTTCTAGACTCACTGACACATTGCCTGCCTCACTGACACATTGCTAGACTCACTGACACATTGCATGACTCACTGACATATTGCATGACTCACTGACATATTGCCTGACTCACTGACATATTGTCAGACTCACTGACATATTGCCTGACTCACTGACACATTGCTAGACTCACTGACAAATTGCCTGACTCACTGACATATTGCCTGACTCACTGACATATTGCTAGACTCACTGACATATTGCCTGACTCACTGACACATTACTAGACTCACTGACACATTGCCTGACTCACTGACATATTGCCTGACTCACTGACATATTGCTAGACTCACTGACATATTGCCTGACTCACTGACACATTACTAGACTCACTGACACATTTCTAGACTCACTGACACATTGCCTGCCTCACTGACACATTGCTAGACTCACTGACACATTGCATGACTCACTGACACATTGCCTGACTCACTGACATATTGTCAGACTCACTGACATATTGCCTGACTCACTGACACATTGCCTGCCTCACTGACACATTGCTAGACTCACTGACACATTGCTAGACTCACTGACACATTGCTAGACTCACTGACACATTGCATGACTCACTGACATATTGCCTGACTCACTGACATATTGACAGACTCACTGACATATTGCCTGACTCACTGCCACATTGCTAGACTCACTGACACATTGCTAGACTCACTGACACATTGCTAGACTCACTGACACATTGCATGACTCACTGACATATTGCCTGACTCACTGACATATTCACAGACTCACTGACATATTGCCTGACTCACTGACACATTGCTAGACTCACTGACACATTTCTAGACTCACTGACATATTGCCTGACTCACTGACACATTTCTAGACTCACTGACATATTGCCTGACTCACTGACACATTGCTAGACTCACTGACAAATTGCCTGCCTCACTGACACATTGCTAGACTCACTGACGTATTGCCTGACTCACTGACACATTGCTAGACTCACTGACACATTTCTAGACTCACTGACATACTGCAAAACTCAAATTAAGAGGATCTATCATGAGTTGTCAATTGATATACTAATAATTTCTATGAAACCTGCTTTGAGCATTTCATTAAGCAAGCATCTAGCCAGCTTAATACTGGTAAGATATCCTGAGTAAATTTAATCAATGTTTGAATCAAATGAGGAGTGTTAGATTCTTTTTTCATACAGCATTTTTTACACTGAAATTCATGGAGATTTATGTTGAGACAACTTCCATATGTAAAAAGGATACCCTTTCTGTGTATTGAACTCGATTCTATTCCAATTCCATTTTTTAACTGAAAGTGTTTAAAGTTTATGTTGACATGGTGAACACTATAAATATGTGATGTTATTAAGGTGCCTATGACTTGAAGGGTTAATAATCATACTTAACTATTAACTAGAAAATAAAAGGAGCAGTATACTAGTACTGCCTTGCATGGTAAAACTATCTATGAAATTGTATTTATTGACCAACATATTATTATGTTCACAGTATAACAGTTTTCTACACAACTATAAGACCAATATCATACTGACTATTTGTTTTCAAAATATTGAACATTTAAGATGATGCTGTATGTTATGAATCGTTTAGAGTTTTTTTTAAATATTTCAGGTTGTTTCAGTACTGCATTGTTTCTTCAGCTAGTGATAGGTAGGTTGTTACTTGTACTTTAAGATATCAAACATAGTTTTTCATGTTTTTGCATAAATTTGATATTTATGGGCAAACTTAACCTTTCAAAAATATAAAAAAAACATGAATTTTGGGAATCAGTTTACTACAAAGTTATTATTAAGTTTATTTGATAATTAATCACTGTGCCTTGTAGTTTAATGCATCAAAAATAAATTTCCAGAAGATTGTGCTAAATGATCCACATTCACAACGATCCTCTCCCAATTGACAAAGACTGCTTTAAATACAGTATAACCTGTTTTAACAGCAACCTGTCTTAACCGGCATTGGTCTCGGCAGAACTTCACAGTATTTGTATTTGATATACTATCAGTTTAAAGGAACCTGCCTAAATCTGTTATCCGGCAGTGTTTGTCTGTCCCGTTTATTGATAAATATTATCTTATAAATCTTATATATTTTTAAACCTTTGAATGATATATTGTAAAAGTAGTTACTGTTTTGTTTATATCTTTACAGGGCATGCTCAATGTTGGGTAGAATCAGGATTTCCTCAAGAAGCTATATTGTCACACTGGTGTTGACATCATAGGCCTACTTACTAATTAGCAGTAACAAATTAGCAGTAACCAAACTTGACCAACATCTTGGCGAAATCATTGTAATTAGATAAAACATTGAAACAGCTGAAAGAAATAAGGTAGGTATTTCAAGCAGCTAAATTGTCAAATTAAGTGAATCTATCATGAGTTGCCAATTGGTATACTATTTAACTTCTATTAACCCTCCTCTGGACATTTTATTAGCAAACATCTAGCCAGTTAGTACTTGTAATATGTCTTGAATAAGACATCAGGTGTTTACTTATACTGTCAGATGTACTGTCAAACTCTTACTCACTCTCATACCTTACTCACTGTCAAACTCATACACACTGTCATATAATATTCATTGAAATGGCGCACTGTAGATGTTGCTGTGCACCTCGTCGGCGCACTCATAAAAAATTGAAGTATTTTTGCTACATTATCTTTTTATGCCCCCTATCGATAGATGGGGAGGAATATAGTGATTCACCTGTCCCTTTGTCCGTCCTGGTTAACCCAAATTGACAGTTTCTTCTAGCATTAGTATGGCTTGCTACAAAGCTTCCATACTTGCATGGATGTTGTATATGAACACTCTCCACACGCCTGTATCACTTGACCCCATTTTGACCTTCACCTTGACCTAATTTTTGACTTGGACTTATTGAAGGGCCAAATTCTTGGTTAACCCAAATTGACCGTTTCTTATAGCATTAGTATGGCTTGCTACAAAGCTTCCATACTTGCATGGATGTTGTATATGAACACACTCCACATACCTGTATCATTTGAAGCCATTTTGACCTTCACCTTGACCTAATTTGGACTTAGACTTATTTAAGGGCCAAATATTGACCGTTTCTTCTAGCATTAATATGGCTTGCTACTAAACTTTCATACTTGCATGGATGTTGTATATAAACACTCCCCACACGCCTATATCACCTGACCTCATTTTGACCTTCACATTGACCTAATTTTGGACTCTTTTGGACGTCTAATTCTTGGTTAACCCAAATTGACCGTTTAGTTTACATCATGATGTCTATCATGGTATTGCCTTAAAACTTGGCATACTTGTTTACCATTGTAAGCCCCTTACATTATCAAAGCTATGTAATACTATCTCACTGTCATACATTACTCACTGTCATACTCCTACTCACAGTCATACCTTACTCACTGTCATACTCCTACTCACGGTCATACCTTACACACTGTTATACCTTACTCACAGTCATACCTTACTCACAGTCATACCCTACTCACAGTCATACCTTACTCACAGTCATACCCTACTCACAGTCATACCTTACTCACTGTCATACTTTACTCACAGTCATATCTTACTCACTGTCATATTCCTACTCACGGTCATACCTTACTGTCATACCTTACTCACAGTCATACCCTACTCACTGTCATACCTTACTCAATGTCATACTCATACTCACTGTCATACCTTACTCACTGTCATACCTTACTCACAGTCATACCTTACTCACAGTCATACCCTACTCACAGTCATACCTTACTCAATGTCATACTCATACTCACTGTCATACTCATACTCACTGTCATACCTTTCTCACATTCATACCCTACTCACAGTCATACCTTACTCAATGTCATACTCATACTCACAGTCATACCATACTCACAGTCATACCTTACTCACTGTCATACTTTACTCACAGTCATACCTTACTCACTGTCATATTCCTACTCACGGTCATACCTTACTTACTGTCATACCTTACTCACAGTCATAATTTACTCACAGTCATACCCTACTCACAGTCATGTCATACTCACTGTCATACCTTACTCACAGTCATACCTTACTCACAGTCATACCTTACTCACAGTCATACTTTACTCACAGTCATACTCCTACTCACAGCCATACTCCTACTCACTGTCATACCTTACTCACAGTCATACCTTACTCACAGTCATACCTTACTCAATGTCATACTCATACTCACTGTCATACCTTACTCACAGTCATACCTTACTCACAGTCATACCCTACTCACAGTCATACCTTACTCAATGTCATACTCATACTCACAGTCATACCATACTCACAGTCATACCATACTCACAGTCATACCTTACTCACTGTCATACTTTACTCACAGTCATACCTTACTCACTGTCATATTCCTACTCAAGGTCATACCTTACAGTCATACCTTACTCACGGTCATACCCTACTCACAGTCATACCTTACTCAATGTCATACTCATACTCACAGTCATACCATACTCACAGTCATACCTTACTCACTGTCATACTTTACTCACAGTCATACCTTACTCACTGTCATACTCACAGTCATACCTTACTCACTGTCATATTCCTACTCACGGTCATACCTTACTTACTGTCATACCTTACTCACAGTCATAATTTACTCACAGTCATACCCTACTCACAGTCATGTCATACTCATACTCACTGTCATACCTTACTCACAGTCATACCTTACTCACAGTCATACCTTACTCACAGTCATACTTTACTAACAGTCATACTCCTACTCACAGCCATACTCCTACTCACTGTCATACCTTACTCACAGTCATACCTTACTCACAGTCATACCTTACTCAATGTCATACTCATACTCACTGTCATACTTTACTCACAGTCATACCTTACTCACTGTCATACTCACAGTCATACCTTACTCACTGTCATATTCCTACTCACGGTC